>JAQFZP010000063.1:0-72180 GCA_034695745.1 Geophilus truncorum | reverse complement strand
TTCATTTGAAATCCTTACCTAAAATAATTCTTCATCCATCAAAACCCTTTTTTTCTTATTCTCGGAAAAAAATATCATTAGGCGCCATTAGATTCCAATGGAGAGGTTTCGGTGCACTATGGGAAGGCCGATTTGAAGTACGTCACAAAATGAAGCGACCAATCACGAGCCGATAGGGACTTTGTGCTACTTGGGATATATCCCGTATTCGCAGTATTCGTTATACTTTGCTGCGAAGTGTGTTGTTCTTGTCTCCCGACTTTAATCTACAAATATTTTCTTTTTCTTCGCCGAAAACACGATGTCGGACGCCGGACCTATCGTAGTGAAGAAAGTGATACTGCAACCAATTGTATCCTTTTCAAAAATCAATTACCATATATCTTTTATTTTATTTATTACATAATCAAATTTTTTCGTATTTTACTTAACGCTACGACAGAGCATAGTTAGATACCTGCAAACGAGGGTAATGTGAACTTTATTCGAATTTTATCCATAAATTTGCATTTTTTATTTTTTTTTTTTTTTTTGTTTAATTATATTTTTTTGTATTTTTTTATTTTAGCGCTCGAAAATTCAAATTTGGCTTTACGAAAACTTCCGTATGAGAATTGAGGGTTATTTGATTGGATTTGACGAATTCATGAATGTTGTTGTTGATGATGCGGAAGAAGTTTACTTGACTTCGAAAACGAGGGTTCCACTGGGTACATTTATGTCTTAAAGAGAAATTTATTAATAGATATTAATTTTGTTCTTAATTTTAGGTAGAATTATGCTCAAAGGTGACAACATTACTTTAATTGCTTAAGTACTGGTAGAATAAGAAAACTCCTGGTGGTTGCATTTAGAAGCAAAATAAAAATATTAATTCAAGCTTTCATATTTCGAAAACACTCAAAATCAATTTCACATCGCTGTCAAAACCCTTAAAAAACACATTTTTATCAAATTAAACACACATAATAAAAGATTTCATCAGTTAAGAAAAATAAAAAAACCGAAGTCAGATAACACTGATCCCCTCCGACGCCATTTTCCCACACATCAACAACACCATTAAAAATACTTACAAAACCACAAAAACTACTCAAATAAACCAAATAAACATTTACATCACCTTTACCAGACATGATAAACTCTTTAAAAAAGCCAAATCTTTCAGCAAAATCCCACAAAAATCCTTCAAAAACACACTCCTGCGTCTTTCCGCCCACCCCTAGCGTGAAAGAGCGGAACCAAACACCACGACGCTCGCCGTGTACACTACGCACTGCTCGGTGCATTGTGGGAAACAAACGATCAAACAACTAAAAAATTTGATTATGTAATAAAGAAATCACGGAAAAGTGAGTTAAGACCATGTTTGCCACGTCAGTCGCAGGTAAAGGGTCCGGTGTTCGTTCGTGGGTGTTCGTTCGTGGGTTCTCTTCCACCGACACACGTAATGCCAGGTTCTGATGTCGGAAATGGTGAGAAATTCGGCCTTTAATCAAACAACTAAAATTTCTTTCAGTGTTCCGTCCCGATCCGTCCCACGAAGCCGCGACAACAAATTTTGTGCATTTAATCATGATTAAATGTCAGATTTCTCGCGTTTTGGCGACGAAATTCAAATTCAAACTTAATAGCGATTTCTACTGGTAAGTTGTATTCAGAGTGGCGAAAAACTGTCTTTTGACTGTCTTTTTAGAGCGAAGATTCGAGAAAATGGTGAAATGCTGCAGTTACATCAACTGCAAAAGCAGAACATGGTGGGGATCGAGTTCCCGGACCCTCAAAAATTCCCCGATCGCTGTAGGATTTGGATCAAAGAAGCAAAAGGCCGAATTTCTCCATTTCCGACATCAGAACCTGAACCTGGCATTACGTGTGTCGGTGGAAGAGGACCCACGAACGAACACCGGACCCTTTACCTGCGACTGACGTGGAAAACATGGTCTTAACTCACTTTTCCGTGATTTCTTTATTACATAATCAAATTTTTTCGTATTTTTTAATAAGATATTAATTTTGTTTTTAATTTTAGGACTAATTAATAATGCTCAAAGATGACAACATTGCTTTAATTGCTCAAGTACTGTTAGAATAAGAAAACTCCTGGTGTGGCTGCTTCTAGATAAAATTATCCGAACTTTTTAAAGTCCGTATCTTGGAAAAGTTTTGTTTTCATTTTCCGATTAATGTAATTTACCAATAAATTGTTTGAAAACGAATCGAGCACTTTTAGATTGGGAATGTTTTCAAAAATGTACAAACAATACCCTCTTGGCGTGATGCGAGTGAATAAAACATTCAAATATCGAATCCGAATTTTTCGCGATGTCGATGCATCGATGAAGACGACAAATCCAGCGTCGGTCACTTCACAGTTTTGCATGACGAGATATTCAAGTCGGAGGCAACGCGGAATTTAGTGGATTAGTAAATTCGGATTTAGGTCGAACGTATTTTCTAGACTGGCAGTGGAGTTGTGTCGAGATATACAGTTTTAAATGCGTTTACTTGACGTTAATGGTAATGTCGAAGTTGCATTACAAATGAGCAAAATTTGAAAATACAGTAATTTCAAAATTATTTTTTTATTCAATAAATAATGCTTAGGTGTAGCAATCAATAATCGTAAAATTAGTTGGAGACAGACACAAACGTGAATACGAAATTTTTTTTTCCTTAACATTTTTTTTTTTTTTTTTTTTTTTTTACGTTTGGACTTTGTTATAAGGATTATAAAAATGACTAACATTTGAAATTTTTAAAATATAATTTAAAAAGACTTATTTTGTTGTATTTTGTAATTTTTAAAGTAACAAGTGGCGCCATCTAATGAGGAGTTTTACAAGTTTTTCACCACTGTATTTATTTAAATATCTATTCTAGTTATCAATTAATACATTTAACAACATCTAATTAAATAACACCAGTTGGCATCAGGTGGCAGTGCAAATTGTTGAGAAAATTATGATAGGAATTATAAAAATGCCTAAAATATGAAATTTTTATTCAAATTTCAAAAGTTCAATTTTGATTTATTTTGCCATTTTTAAAGTGACCATCTGGTGATAAGATTTTACAACTTTTTAAATTATTTTGAAAATAAATATAACCTAATTGTCATTTAAAATATTTTCAAATTATTTTACGCCTACTTTTAGCTATTTTGATATTTAACATTTCTTTATTACACATTAAATTTAAAAAATAAGCAATTTTACGTCAACTAATTAACATAATGCACGATTTGTCGGGGACTTCCGCGAGGTGGCGCAGAGAATCGTACGTCCTGCGAAGTGTGTTCTTGTCTCCCGACTTTAATCTACAAATATTTTCTTTTTCTTCGCCGAAAACACGATGTCGGACGCCGGACCTAGCAAAGTGAAAAAAATGATAGTGCAACCAATCGTATCCTTTTCAAAAATCAATTATTTTATTTATTTATTTATTTATTTATTTATTTATTTATTTTATATTTTATTTTATTTATTTACATATCAAATTTTCGTATAATTTTCTTAACGTAACGACAGAGCATGATATATAGATATTTGCAAACGGTAATGTAAAATTTATTCGAATTTTATCTACAAATTTGTATTTTTTTATTTGTTTATTTAAATTTTTTTAATTTTTTTTTTTTTTTTTTTTTTTTTTTTAGCGCGCGAAAATTCAAATTTGGCTCTACGAAAACGTTCGTATGAGAATCGAGGGTTATTTGATTGGATTTGACGAATTTATGAATGTTATTATTGATGATGCGGAAGAAGTTTATCTGACTTCGAAAACGAGAGTCCCACTAGGTAAATTTATGTCTTAAAGAGAAATTTATTAGTAGATATTAATTATTTTTTAAAATTTTAGGTCGAATTTTGCTCAAGGGTGACAACATTACTTTAATTGCTCAGGTACCGGTAGAATAAGAAAACTCCTGGTGGCTGCATTTAGAAGCACAATAAAAATATTAATTTAAAATTGTGTAAAAAAAATGTAAAAATAGGCTTAAAGTATAATTTAAATCAATTTCAGTGCCAAATGTTCAATTAATAGTCTTAATGTTTTGTTATTTTAAATAAAATTAATTGAATTGTATCATTAACTTCTCAATAAATCAAGAAATGTACGTAGAATAAACATTTTTCAATGTTTGACATGTTTCAGTTTTAGTAATGATCACCAGAATAGAATATTCCAGAAACTGCGCATAATGATTTTGTTTTGATGAGTTGATTTGATCAACGCCACCCCGTGGTAACAAAATAAACTTACTGCAGTAGTATAAAGTATAAAGCAAACAGGCCTTTACTAAAATGGAGCCTGTGACTACTATCTCGTGTAAAATTCAAAAAAATATAATAATGTGCTCAAAAACGTCAAATTAGTTAACAGTTTAATGTTTGCTTTTTTTTAAAGGTAAAATCATTTAGAAATTTAAAATTTCACGTTATCAATTACAGAAACTACAGATTCAAATTTGAGTGACTTGAGTATTTGACACCAGACGGCGCTGCTCAGTCCAAAACATCAACATAGAAAACACTCAAAATCAATTTCAAATCGCTGTCAAAACCCTTAAATAACACATTTTTATCGATTTAAAACTTTCTTCGTTTATTTCACATAATTAAACACACGTAATAAAACATTTCATCAGTTAAGAAAAAAAAACCGACGTCAGATGACACTGATCCCATCCGACGCCATTTTCCCCGCACATCAACAACACCATTAAAAATCACTAACAAAACTACAACCACCACTCAATTAAACCAAATAAACATTTAAATCACCTTCACCAGACATGAAAAACTCTTTAAAAAGCCCAAATCTTTCAGCAAAATCCCACAAAAATGCTTCAAAACTCACTCCTGCGTCATTCCGCCCACCCCTAGCGTGAATGAGCGGAACCAAACACCACGCCGCTCGCCTTGTTCACTACGCACTGCACGGTGCATTGTGGGACACAAACGATCAAACAACTGAAATTTCCTTTATATCCGTTCCACGGAGCCGCGACAACAAATTTCGTGCATTAAATGTCAGATTTCTCGCGTTTTGGCGTCGAAAAAACACTTGATAGCGATTTCTACTGGTAAGTTTTATTCGAAGTGGCAAAAAACTGTCTTCTGATTGACAAACCCTCTTTTTAGAGCGCAGATTCGAAAAAAATGGTGAAGTGCTGCAGTTACATCAACTGCAAAAGCACCACTTATCACACTCAGGTGCAGAACATGGTGGGGATTGATTTCATCCGTTTTCCGAACCCGCGGAAGTTCGCAGATCGCTGCAAAAAATGGATCGCAGCCAGCAAGCGACCGAATTTCTCTATTTCCGACATCAGGACGTGGCATTACGTTTGTTCGAAGCACTTTGTCGGTGGAAAAGGTCCCACGAACGAACACCCGGACCCTTTACCTGCGACTGACGTGGAAAACATGGTCTTAAAGCACTTTTCCGTGATTTTTTGGAATTAAAAAACCGTTAAAAACTGTTCAAAAATGTGAAATACCTACAAACCACGTGTTTCAAAACTCGTTTTTTACTTCTTCTCTCGCGATAAATATTTATTTCGACTTATGTTTAGCTTTAGAAGAGGCTTTTCTACGAGATAAACACGTTAGACCGTGCTTCGTGCCGGGTTTGGTGGTTTTTCGCGGCATTTGGCGAGGGTTAGCGAACGCGCTAGAAACCTGAATGATGCCGCCGTGTTGAAAATGACTGTTTTTAACAGTTTTTTACGGTTTTCAGTGTTCAATTGATTTCTAATGTTTTTTTTTTATGTCTTGTATATAGAATGAAAACATAAAATACATGAAGAAGCAGTATATTAGACCACAGATTTCGCCGAGTGACAGTAACAGTGGTACAACGATTCGCCGACAGGATACGATGATTCTTAAAGTAATTTTAAACAGAGTTTAGAATTAGAAATAGAATTAGAATTAGAATGAAGGAAATTGAGATATTTTTTTATTTAATTTTAATGATTGATGGCAGAAATAGGTGAAGTGATACGCGGTGTTGTGGATTACGTCATTTTTGTTTTTGATGTTTGTTTTGTTTTTGGTGAAGAATCAAAAATGATGTTGTTTGTGAATAAAGTCGTAAAATGTGAAAATTTGAATAAATGTGTGGATGAATTAGAAATATTTTCATGTTTTACGTTTTTATTTGTGTTGTGTGGAATGTGACGGAGAAATAGTGATGTGGTGGACAAAAAGGTGGAAATTTGGTTACATTTTATGTAGTTTCGGTTTGTTGTTTGGGAATTGATAGATAATGTGAAATATTTCGATTATTTTTTATTAAACCAAATTTTTTGCCAACATTTAAGGAAAAGTTGAAAATTACACAAATATTTTACTATTTTATTTGATTTTTCAACAAAATCAAATTTATAAGACAAAAGTTGAATGTTACACAAATTTTTTACATTTTATTGAAATTTTTATTTATTTTTTTATTTTTTTTTTAATTTATTAGCGAGATTTTGATTTTTACAGAATCTAGTTACAAAAAAAATTGAGAAATTTAGTTGAATGTTAACTTAAATTATTATAATTATTTCATTTCATGTTTTTTTTTTATTATTATCTCGAATTTTGTTATTCTTATAACCGAGATATTCAAAATATTACCAGATTTCAAAAATTTATTATTTTTAATTATTTCACTACGGTATTAAGTATTATGAAATTTCTAAGGAATAATTTACACTAAAAATCAAATTATATTGATTTATCCTAGATTTTCATACTCAAAATTCAATTACCGTAATTTAATTTCTCACTAAATGTCTGTGGGATTAGCACGTGGCAATATTAGATACATTCGTGTAAAATTAAGTTTTTTTGTGTCGTGTAAATTCTAACTTTTCTCGATATCACTTCCAAAAATGTTACAAAATCTCGATTTGAACCAGTTTAAACTTTATTTACATAAATGCAAGTATATAACATACAATTTTAAAAACTTCGCTTAAGCAAATCACATATATAGTAATGTACTGTAAATCCCCGCGGGTGTTTAAATTTGCGGAGGGTTTATGTCATATTTGCATATAAACTTTATATGAATTTTCCCACATAACATTTTAGATCGAATATAGACAGTTTTAGATCGACAAAATTAATTATACTTAAAACATTATTTCACTGCATTCATAGACGTTATTTTAACGTAATAAATCCAGCTTGATATTTATCTATTTTCAATGTTAAATGAAAACAGTTTTGTCTATTTCAGCGTGAAAAGCTCAAACTAATTTATACTTTTAATATCGAAATTAGTCGTAAATGTAATTTTGAATTTATTAAAATTTCATTTACGGCACAAAATAACGTTTATGCGATGCAAGAATGTAATTGTGTTACTTTTAAATAGATTTCTATAATGAAATCAAATAAAAATAAGATTGGAAATGAGTTTAACGTTCACATTGAAATAATACGGAAAAAGTGTAGATAGCCATCTTTTAAAAAGACGAAAATGGTGTTTAAACAATATTTAGGAGATATAGAACTTCGTTTTGTATCCCAATGATTTTAAATGTTATCTGGGTTTCTATTGTATTATGTGTAGCATTTTACGATCATGTGATGCATTATAATCGCATAGTTTTTAGGATGTTTGTAGAGATTTATAGACTGAGAGTAGGTAGTATTTACAACAATGTTTCTCAAAGCGGTGGATCACATGTTTATTTAGAGTTGGTTGCAGTAAAAAAAAATTATAATTTGCACAATTACAGCTCAGTGTTGTCATCAGATGATCCGTAGTACAAGAGTTTTTAAAAAAATAAGTCAATAACAAATTTAAAAAAAAAAAAAAAAATAGAAGTTCTAAAATTATTATATGGTATTGAAAAATACTTTCGTCCATCATTCATTAAAACTAAGGTGGATCGCGAAAGTTTTTCCTTCTTAAAAGATCGATCGCGACTCTAGAAAGTTTGAGAATCACTAATTTACAAATTTATTGCAAAAATAATTACAATTGTTTTTTTTATTTAGCAGTAATTCGACTTAAATGTCAAGTGAACTGAACTGGTTTATTATTAAATATAAATCTACACTTCACAAACTGTAATTAATTGTCGCCGAATGGTTTTTTGACACGTGTACTGTAAATATTAAACGATCGCAAAAGAAAAATGGATTCTGAGTTTGTGACGCACGGAAATCTTGCTCGAGAGAATTTCGAGACTAAATCCCGAATCAGTCTCTGAAAAACAACGAAAACATTGCGGGAAATTGCCGCTACAGGGGCAGTGGACTTTGTGACGTCATAAATTGCGGCATCTCCCATAATCCATTTTCCTTTTGACATTCACTTTTCGCGATCGGTTTTTTTTTTTTAATTTTACCGTATCTGAAAATTATTCGGCGACGATTAATTAATATTTGTGATGAATAGATTTATATTTAATAATAAACCAGTTCAGTTAACTTTATCTTTAATATTACAAATATTTTTTATTATATAATATATCCAAAATTTCAAAAAAAAAAAAAAAAAAAAAAAAAAAAAAAAAAAAAAAAAAAAAAAAAAAACTAATTTATATTTCCACTTCCAGACGGAGGAACGTTTCGACGGTAAACCATACCTGAAAAAAGACTACCAAAAACCATGCACGAAACGCTCAGTTACCGCTGCCCCAATTCCACCATCCCCTTCACCAACCCATTCACCTTCTCCACCAATCCAACAACCTCAAACCCAACCACAAACACCACAAACACCACAAACACCAAAAACCCAAACACAAACACAAACACAAACACAAACTCAAACACAAACACAAACCCAAACCCAAACCCAAATCAATACCCAAACTCAAACCCAACAACATGCCACATATTCCCATTCCCCAATACACACATCGACACTCTCCCAGCACTCGCCATCCCCCAGCCGCTCACCATCCCCCAGCCACGATCTCTCGCCGCAAAACAACTACCACAGCGACTCCGACTCCGAAGAAATCGTCAACAACTCCATCTACAACGACAACGACACCGAAGATCCCATAAGTTTCTCGGATTTCGACGAAAGCGACATCTTCAAGCTCGACCCACCTTCAACTCCGAACCCCCACACTCCGGAACCGTTGACCCTGGAAACCCTCCACCAAGACCTCTTCGGCCTGAAGGACTGGTCAATCTGCCTGAAAGACGACGAACTCCAGTTCAATCTTCTCTGCGAGAAAAACGCAACTTCGGTAAAAGCGGTAATCGTTGACGTCGCGATGGGGATCCAGATCAAGGCCATTAACGTGGATCTGCCCGAAGAGCACCAAATATGGCGGCACGCGGCGAAATCCGTGCGAAACTCGATCGAATTGCTAAATATCCTGAATCTTGTAAAATCGTGGACAGTTTGCAACGGCATCAACAACGACGCTGTGTTGAAGTGGTTCAAGTCCCTGATTTCTCCGGTTGATGACGCGGTGTTCGTGTTTAAAACTGAATCGCTGCACAGTCCGAGGTGCGATTTACTGTACAGTGGGCTGCAGATTAAATGCGATCGGTGCATCGAGAGTGAGCAGAAGTTGCTCCAGACGATGGCCAAGCAGAAGGTCGGTGTGCTGAAAGATAGTTATAGGGTGAAACAGGCGAGTTATAAGGTTTTGTTGGGCAAAATGGCCTTGCAAAGGTCGATTATGTTCGTGCAGCAGAGAAAATTGAAGGTGTGGAAAGAGAGGATTTTGAAGAAGATGGGAAATGATGGCGGAGTTGAGTTGGACGTGGTCAATGGGGGTGTGAAGGGGAAAGTGATGGGGAGAGATAAGGGAAAGGGGAAAGGGACAGGAAAGAATTCTGGGTATCCCAATGGGAGTACGAGGAGGAAGTTTAAGTTTATGTAGGTGTGAAGTTGGGTGGCATCTGGTGGTGGAATTTGGAATTTGAATTTTGAATTAATATTTTTTTTTTTTTGGTAAACTGCGATTTTTTTGCTTTTATTTGATCGATATTTGATGATTTTTTTTTTCTTTTTAAATTGATTTTTACCTATTTTAGGTTGAATTTCTGTCGATGTTATAAATGACACCGTTTAAAGTTTCAAATAGTATCGTAAAAGCTAAAAATCGATTAAATTTTGTTGACTATTGGTGATATTTCACTTAAATAGATTAAATATCGGTGAAAAATCAAGAAAATTGGTGAAGATTTAATGATATTAATCGATTTTCTTTTAAATTTATCGATATTGGTTTATTTTCACTACTATTTACCGATATAAACATCAATATCGATTAAAATATGAAAAAAGTAGACATTACGATTTTTTCCTCCTGACTCCTGGGCATAAAATCAATTTAATTTACTACCGAAATTTCACCATCAGACAGCAAACCGAACAATTCAATACCCTCTACCGTGAAAAACCGATACTAATCCCAGGATTTATGCGTGCAAGACACTTTTTACGCAACGTTCATCTCATAAGTGCATCTGGACAGTGATATTACACAGTGACTGTAATAATTGTTACACATGCAAAAAAAACTACACTCAAAAAAAAACACAGAAGTGTGAAGAAAATCAATTGCATGCTGGTCGGTGGACTTTTACATTGTACAAAGCCGACTTTTCATATTTTATTATTGTAAATTGTATCATTATTCTTTTTCTGTTATCATGCGAAGAATTTTTTCCCGGTTTAAAGAAATTGTCGAAAAATTCTGGTGTATTAAAATAAAAATGATTTTTAGAATATTTTCAACTATATTATTGTCTCTTGGATTCATTTGCTAGATGTTTTTACAAAATAAACATTCATTTTTACGGGATGAAATGTTAACGTGGATGCAACATAACGAACTTTCTTACAACAAAATCTCTTAGAACGAATTTGTTTAAAATCCTCGATTTTTGTTTCTTTATAACAGACTCCGTTATAACGTAAACTTCGCTATCACGAACTTAATTTAATGGATTTTTATTACAAAATGTTGTCACGCACACTCTACGAATGACGTAATAAACGTTATTTAGACGTTATTTTGTCACTTTTACATACAATTTTTCTTTTTTAATTTTTTTTAAATCTTTTTAAATTAAAATTTTATGACTAGAACTGTTGGAGAATAATGTTGGAATATTTTACAGAAAATTTGTGTTAAACATTGATGAAAAAACTCATTAAAACAAAAAATTGCATTAAATTAAAAAAAACTTATTACAACGAATGATTTCGTTATATCGGACTTTCTGACACAACGAAAACCCGTTATAACTACATTTAACTTAATTTATTAATCTGATTATGATGAATGAAAAGGTGACTAGAATTAGATTTTTTTTATTTTGTATTTGTAGAATATTTGTACAATATCATATTTGAATTGTATTCAGATTTTTCAAACTGACATTTAAATTCTAGAGTATTTGTATTGACATTTACAAATATTCAGAATTCGAATTCTACGTTTCAGTATTGGAATCGTAAAAAGAATTCAAATATTTTTCAATTTTCATCTCTATACTTGTATGTAATAATAAAAATTACCTCGATCTGTTTACCACTAGATGGCGACACATAAAAGTAATCATGCTTTTTTAGTGCAAGTTATCAAAAAATCATTAAAATTTTTTAATTTTTAATTACTTCTTTTAATATTCAGTTTTACCTTAAAAATTTATTATTATTAATGATCAATATAAAACTAAATTGTTGCACATTTATACTTTTGTTATCTTTCCAACAACAGGAATAGCACAGCAGCTGCAGCACTCAAAGAGAAAACTGAAAGCAGCTACTAAAGTAAATACAATGTCAAATAATCCATCTGATGCCAGCTTCCTGTCACTCTGACATCTTATTCCTTTGAAGGTCCCATCGGTGGTCTTGGTTCTCGGCTGCCACCCTGAAGATGAAGATTGAAAGAATATAAGAACAAAAAGCATGGGAAATGTTTCAACATTTTTATCCCATATTATGTTCTATTTAGGCAAATAGACTTTATTTTTAGAATGGCAAAACAAAACAATCACATTTGGTATGGAGGAAAGGAAAATAGAAATTGATGTCAAAATTATTTTTCTGTTTTTGGTGCCGTGGTGTAAAATCATTTTCTAATCATGTTTTGATTATTTTGAAGTCAGTTGATTTAAATAAACATTTCATCAAGTTTTGGATCATTTGATGGTGATTTTGATTTTGTGATCAACTTATGATCAACTTTTAAAAAAAAATTAATAAAATCTTGAAAAAATGATTTTAATTGTAAATGACAAAATAATGATCAAAATGATTATTTTGTCAATTAAAATTAAATTTATTGACCACAATATGGGTCACTTAATTTGATAATTTTACAACTAGTTTTAAATTAATTTTTAACTTGTGAAATAGAAGTAAATGTAACTTTTTAATATTTAGAATTTGTTCATCGTTTGAAAAGTTAATTATAAGTTGATTACAAAATGGACTTTTATGATTAAAATGATAATCAAATAATCAAATGATCTAAAAATAATCAACTTTTTTAGTATAAAAATATAGAATTTTTTTGACAGAATTCTTTTCAACAATCGATTCGAATACTTTTTTAAAAGCCTCAATTGTCGAAAAGAATTCTCTTGATTCAATTTCTATTGAAACAAATCCAGTCGAAAGAATTCCTTTCAAAAAAATTCTACCTTACTACTTCAATATAAGCTTATGCAACAATATCTTTAATAATAATGTAGAGATAGAATTGTTAATTTTTTTTTTCATTTTACTTTAGATATGGCAGCTATCTTGTTTCACTGCTGTAAGTTGACTTACCATATATCCACCATTAGTACTTTACTAGTACCGTATCCTAAAATCTACCGTATCCTAAAATCTACTTTAGTATGTGTACCTAATACAAAAGAACCAAAAATGCAACAATATAAGTTACTAAAAAATAAGTTGTAATACACTTTATCATTAATTTAAGTTCATGTAGTGCAAATTACAATGCGATTTTTATCTTCATTAAATTCAATTAGCATCTCAAGTTAAATGGGCAACCGGAAGTAAGGAGAGTATTTCGACTTTGAGAGATGTTTTCAGTAAACACTTGACATTTGAATCATGTGTGCAGTGATATAATATCAGACTGATCGGTTTCTTTTATGTGTGGGATGAGTAAAATGTGTTGTGGAGGCAAACAGATGGGGGCGTTGGAGGGTGTTGACCCACTAGGGGGCTATTGGATGTCATATGTTTGCCTATTGGACCTACTCAACCTGAATAAACATCTCCAGCAGGATATTACATGGGATTTAATGCCACTGAAATCATTCACTTAATAATCGCATTAGAAATAAATAAGATTAGAAGTATGACACTTAATAAAAATTTAAGTCTTGTCACAGAGAAAGGTGCTGAAAGGTAATGACAACTAGAAGCAATAAGTGCAACTTATTTTTCAACTGCACTGGGCATCTGCAAAAATATTAAATTGAAGCGAGTAAAAAAATCTATAAATCTTTGCAAATCTCAAATCTTTAGTCGAAAAATTCTTTAAAAATCTCTAAAAATCACAAAAAATCTCTAAAATCTTTTGCAAATCTTAAAAGATCTTTGTAAAATTTTCACAAATCTTTGAAATACCGGTAGTCTTTAAAAATCTCACAAATTTAGTTGTTTGTCAGATACCTGGCAGGGTTCCGACAAGCTCAAAAATCTTGTTGAAGGGTCAAAAAAATCTCATCAAATCTCATCAAATCTCTTCAAATCTTTGTATATCTCAATATCTTTGGTCAAAAAAATCCTCCCAAAATCCCTTAAAATTCATCAAAAATCTATAAAAGTCTTTATAAACATTAGAAAAACTATAAAATCTCTGTAAATCTTCACAAATCTTTATAAATCCCACATAATCTCATCGACAGTATTTGAGTTTGTTCGACATCTCGCTGTTTAACTATTATGTATTAACTGTACATGCGCACAGGTGAATTTTAGTTTAACAATTTGCCGCCGTGAATACCCGAGTCGCCATCAACCAACACTTGAGTGTACAAAGTTTGTGGCTAAATGTCATACTTCTATTCTAAACAAAAAAAAAAAAAAAAATTCAAAAACCGTTATTGGCTAATTGCATCGGCAACATTAACAAAAGACAGCCATTTATACAAACAAAATAATGTAAAGTTTATTTGTAAAGAAGGCATGTTTACGCATGACCTTACGCCAGAGAAAAGTCAGCCAGTTAAATATTTGTAACTGTTTAAGATTCAAACCTTTTGGAACCCAAACAAATGCGATGGCGGCGTGTTTTTTCTGCCTCGGCTTAATCACATTGAGTCTTGTTTATCCAACCACAGGGCGTTGCAGCTGATTTTAGTGTGCGCGCTATGTTGCAACGAGTTGGTTCGAGCCACTGTCTTCCTACTTGATTGGTTAGAATAACAATGTGCGAACAAATGCTTGCACGAGGCAGTGTCGAGTTACCCGCTAGCTGTCTTCGATTCCATTAACAATGCATAGGACCTCGTTTCAACGAATCGCAAGTTCGGAGCGACAAACTGGATGTCGCATATTTTTGGTTGCAAGAACGCAAGTCATGATCGCAAACTAAACTGCAGTTTTTCTTGATGATGCATAGATTTATTGTTATGTAATTTAATTATACAGTTACAGTCATTATTGTAAGTTCTACATGTGTAATATTGTTTCATTCTATCAGTGTTGAAAGTCGCTATCACTAAAATCTGTTGGGCGATGCGTGTGTAATTTTCTACGTAATTTGATCGAACCCCATAATGTACTCTGATATAGCGTTAATCCCGTTCTAGCGTAATCTTTTTTTTTCCTCGGCGTAAGGTGGCAACTTAAAACTTGATCGCTTGATGTATTGCGTCATTTTTCTGCCGGTCCGAAAGATGACACTACATCGGCGTTCGAGTCATTGTTGTATGTAAATTCTACATGTGTAATAATAGAGAGGTTGTGAAACAGCTATATCGAAATCGCTACCGTTATTTAAACAATTAAACTCGAATTCATTCATTACGCTATCGCTAACGCTAAAATCTGTTGAAAAATAATGAATGACTTTCGCTAATGTTATATTTTAAATAGTTGTCAACATTTTTCACTATCACTATTGTTCGCCACTAAAATATTTTACTACTATAGTTCACTTTTATTTTTGTGATGGATAATATTTATTCTAACTTTCAAAATCCATACTTAAGCTTATGAGAATGTAATTAAAAAAAAAAAATACCAGCACTGTTATATCTTGCATTGACTCAAAATACAGAGTAGCAGAAAATCAAAGTGCTGTAAGAGAAAAAATTGAACAATTTTATGACGAAATAATTTTTCATTTCTGTGAGCGATGTTTACTATTGTATTATTTAAAATAGTAATACTGATAGCAATTTTTTAAAAAAACATCATTAAAAAAATGGGTATATAGCGTTACTAAAAATTACTACTTTGCACTATTTTCTGGAACCCGTTTATAAGGTACTCGGTTATAGCGAGATCTTTTGCTAAACCCTGCTATAACGTAACGTATACTACAGTCATGTTTTAAATAATTTCAATCTTCCATGAAACACTAACTTTGTTATACAGAGGTGGTTCTTCGAAAGCCTCAATTCCCAGTCACGTGCTGCGCATGCGCGGGCAAAAATCTGAGCATGAGTGCTGAGAGTTTGTTCAGTATCAACAAGCCAAGTTGGCTTTCCCAAATTGGATGAAGTAAAATTGGCTGCCTTCAGCACTTTCTCTCACTCTTTCTATTACACTTTATTTCCTTTATACCTAGTCACTGTTTACACAGTGAAACACTATTAAGTTAAAGTAAAATGTCATTGTTTTTGCTTAATGCTGTTTTGCTGCTTAATTCAAACATAAACACACAAACAGGAAAAGAAAACTTTGCCTTAACTTAATGACATTGAGAACATGCTTTTTTTTTTTTTTTTTTATACAAAAAAAATATATATAAATATAAAAAAGAAAAAAAGTTCAAGTCTTAAAAGGAATTCCGACACTTAAGCACGCACAACTGCACCTTAAACAAATTGATACTTGTTGTGTGTTTTGTCTACAATTGACTGCAGTTGCATTGAAATAAAGTGAGATTATGGGGGATTAATGTTTTAAGTTGCAACTGTATATATACAGTACCTTACTGAAAAAGTTACTATTTCATGTGAATTTTAAAGATTACTTACTTTATTGCAAAGTTCAGTCATTGATAACATTTTTTTTTTGTTGATAAACAGTGATTCATATACATTATATAAGAAGTTTCTAAGATTGCAATTTTGGAGGTACACATATTTATCTCATTAAGAAATCAAAGTTTTAAATTAATAACAGTTTTAAATTTTATAATTTTACAGTTTGATGCTCACAAAGACTAACTACACAACCACTTTGATTTGATATTCACATTTAGATGGTTAAAGAAGGTTAAAGGCAAATCCACTGTTAACATGCAAAGGACAACATGAATACAACCAATAAAACAATTCTACAACAAGAAGTGTATACATCATAATAAAGTGATTATCTGATATTCAAAACTAAGGATTATGGACTAAAAGTCAAATTTGGAAAATCTATACATCTGTAAGCTTACAGTACTAGGTACTGTGTGTGGCAACAAGTCTAGCTTACTATAAAAATTATATTGGAATCCAACTAAAATTCATATTGTCAATCATTGTGTTTTGCAATAAATTTGGCTTCAATTGTTCCAAAAATACAATTGCAAAAAAAATTAAAAAAAAAAAAAAAAAAAATTAAAAAATTGGATTTTTGTGGTATATGTCTCAAGCCTAAACAACGGTACAATACGACGTAAGTTTTTCACGTCTTTTTCACCCGACGTCAGGATATCCGATTTAAAAAGTACGTCAATTAGACATTTTACGCATTGGGATGTTATAGATTCTATGTTCAAAAAATTCATCTGCGACAATACTTCATTGCATGTAGAAAGATTTTACTCACCAAACTTTTCCACCAGGTGAAAATCAAATAATCACTTTACCCATAAAAACGTTTTAAAATTAATTCTTATTTTCATGGTGTGACCTCTCCACACACTGCGAACAGCCATTGGAACATAACGGGTACGAATGAAACATAAATCTAGAGGGCGCATATGGATGATACGGGGGTGAAAGAGCGAAGAAATCCGGTCTTCCGGAAGGGGAAAAGAAGGGAAATCTTGTACTAGTTGGATACGATGTATCAAACAGTGGTAAATGATGGGAAGATGGAGCTAAAGGAGTAAAAGCCGATTGAACACTCCCTATTGGCATCGGGGGTGGTAGAGGGCGCATCGGGGGCAGGTACGAGGGGGTATCGGTCGAAATGAGGTGTTGAAGGGCTTTGGTCATCTCTGCTCCTTCGCAGTTGTGTAGAACGAGCTCTAAGACTGATTGGTTGCGGTTCGGAAGTCGCGGTGGTGCGGCGTCTTTTTCATCTTCGCCGCTGCTGATGTCCGGGGACTGTTCGTCGTCGTCCCGGTGTTGGGCAGAAGTTCCCGGTGGTTGTTGGTCACTCGCTTCGGGGTTGGTTATCTATAAAAATTGTTATTTTATGGTTAAAGAGGTTTCTGAATGACTTTTTGAATTTTTTTGTTTTTGACGAAGATTTGAGGTTGACGTAGCCGGAGAAGGTGCACCGGGGTCGGCTGATCTGATGCGTTCAGCGATGTCTGTACATTTTTTAGCGGTTGCGGTAAAGCGGTTTGAGAGGGAATTTGGATATTTGGGAAGAATAACTCAGAAGAAATGTAGTTTTAGAGTGGGTTTTTGTTGTATGTGGTATGGGTCGAAAGGGCTGTAGGATTGGTGATTGTTTTGTACGGGGATTGAGTTTGAGTTTGGCCGAAGAAAGTGCGTCGCGGTCGGCTGAGTGGATGCGCGATTACCGTGATTTTTGATTAGTTGACTTTATTGGCTTTTTAAAGCAAAATTTCGATTTGTAGTTGAGTTTTTGAGTGTTAATGAAAATAAATATAAGTACTGATAAAAATGGGTATAATTTAAGTAAAAATGCAGAATGATGTACAACATTAAGCAATTTATGAATTTTGAATTATTAGTTAACACTTCACCGTAAAAGGGGGTAGTTTTGAACAAAATTGAAAAAAAGATTAAAAACAACCGATTTCTTAGTGAAAAAATTCTGCAAATTATATTTTAAAATTTTATTATGCTTAAAATGAAGATTTGATCATAATTCAAGAAGGATTTTTTTGTAAAATAGTCATTTTTCATACACTAAAAAATTAGGGCAGTAGAAAATGATTGTTTAATAATGATTGTTCAATCTTTCTAACCACTTTTATATTATAAGATTTACTGAAAACTCATTGTGGCATTTTTTACACAAAAATACTGAAAGATTTACTGTTCAAAGTAATGAGAATGGAGAGTACGGTACGGTAACTTTGAACACCTCATGTTTTAACAAAAAAAAAACTATAAAACAAAACCAGGAATTTCTTTATGGTACAGAGTCAATACTAGAGATCTGTCTTTGTTTTTTAAATTCTTCAGATCAAAAAATTGTCAATTTATCCCGTTTTACGATACGGTACCCTCTAATAATTTAGAGATTAAAATACAAATTTCATGTGTATATTCCCAGTTAACACTTAAGATCATTGGGATATACACAAAAGAGAACTCTATATTTCTGAATAATGTTTACATGCCATTTTCGTTTTTTAAAAGATGGATATAAACACTTGACTGTGCAATGCAGTAAAATTAATTTTGTCGATCTAAAATCTGTCTACATTCGGTCTTATTGAATCTAAATTCTAAAATGTTATGTGCGTTCCAAACTATACTTACAACGTTCTTTACCTGCAGTCCAAAAATCGGCCCCGGTGGGAGATAAGAGTAGGAAGTTCCCGTAGTCACAGCCCTAAGTCCAATAGCAATGGCATCTTCGGCCGCTTGTTGTCTCTTGAGGGCCACTTGAGCTGCCATAACTCGCTGTCGTTCGGCAATCAAATTGCATTTAGGGCACGTGCAGTCCTTGAAGCGACAGTGGCGCTTGTGGCCCTTGAGCCACGAGATCATGCCGTGGTTGCGGCATCGCGCGCACTTGGGTCGGCGAGCGCCTTTCTCCGTCGTCGGCTGATGGTGAGCGAGCAACATTGTAGTCTAGTTCTTGCGACTCTGGCGAATCGGTTACATCCATGTGTTGCCACTGTCAAACTGCAGCTGGCACCTCCCTCTGTCGTCACGTGATTGGCTGAATCTGAAGCGGAGTTCGTTTCGTCGCTGGGAGTCATTGGATGCGTGCCAGTGTGGATATTGTTGTTGTTACTTGTGTTTGATGGTGGCTGGGGTGTTGGGGTGATCAGTTGTTGTGTTTTTAGTTAGGTGTTTATTTAATGTTGTTGGTTTTTAAGTTATCTTTAGTATTGTTTGTAATACAAACAATACTAAAGATAACTTAAAAACCGTTGTTGGAAATGATAATTGTTATTGTTTTATTAAGGTGATGATGTACTGTAGAATTCTTTCTAAACTGTACATACTGTGTGAAACAAGATGTAACAATGTATTCGGTCGACTTTGTGGAAAATTGGCATATAAGTTATACTGTATGTCAAATTTCGCGTGAAACTAATTATAGTAACGTTATGGTAATAATAACGGTAACTATAGTTACTACAACCGTATTAACGGTCTCAACCCTGCATACAACGTATAAGCTTACTATAAATTATAAATTTCATGCTAAACGTAAGATCAACAATGTATTTTGTAAGTTATAAAGCTAGTCCTTATAAAAAGATAAGGAATTTTATAAATATTTCAAATAGTTTGATATATATTTTACGTATCGTATGGATTTTCAAAATTTATTCAAGAAACAGCTTATATTTATTTATATTTAAGATTTATTTTATAAAGTTTTATTAGGTAAAATTTACAAAGGGAGGAAAGTATATATAAAATAGCTTTATTATAACAATAGATCAAATTTATCAGTGTATCAGTATTGTAATCATATAGCATTGTTAACTTCAGAAATAAATTCAGTCTTGACTCATCTTTAGACTTCATCACATTAAAATTCCAACATGGGTAAAGAACAATTTAACTGTGTTTTTTTCACAGCATTGTTGTGTTGCAATGGATTTTCTTACAATACATGTAACAGCAATGGCAGCAAAATAAATGATCTTTCCAATCTACTGGAACCTTTATTAAATATATCAATTCACTAATTCCATTTCATTATTTTAATTGTTGTCATTGTTTTGTTGGATGTGTTATATTGTTGAACTGTTATCTTCCATGTTTGTTGAAAGTCAGATGAGGGTTTGAGTTGCATTATGGGAATGGTAACAGCTTGTGTACATTGAAATTGGATTCCAAATAATGTGTACATTAGTTTTGTTTGTGCAAGTTAATTCTGTTGGGAGAAGCTTGAGTTCACTTGATGGGTTTCTTGTGTGGTCATAAACATCGTGGAGACATGGAGTAAATATTTTTAGATAGAAAACATTTTTATTTAAAAAAAAAATTAAAAAAATTGAGGTTTTGAGAACACTAACATAATAACAATTTTAGACTGTGATTTTTCAGTTATGACATATGTTTGGTCTTCTTTCAGTGAGAAAAATCTAAATCTCTACAAAGTTTGTAAATTTTGATATGTGGATATGAAGATAGTGTAAATTTAAAGTTTCGAGTTAAAAAGTAAAGGTTTGATGGTAAGATTAATACTTGTGAAGCCTAATAAGAGTCGATAGTTATGTAGTCGGAATAGCCGTGATCGTATAGTGGTTAGTACATTGCGTTGTGGCCGCAATAACCCAGGTTCGAATCCTGGTCACGGCACGACTAATTTTTTTTTTTTTTTTTAGCTATAAAATCGTAATTTGAGATGGGATTAGGTTTTTAACATTGATTTATATATTTTCTTATAATTTTTTAAATTTTTTAATTAAAATACATAAATTATTTATTTGCTTACATTTTTGGTCGTAATTTCATTACTTTATGACTTTAAACTTTTTTTCATTTTTTTTTGGGTCTGGAATTTCAAAATTACATAGTAATTTGTCATATTTAACAATGTTTTTCAACAATATCATATGTCACATTGTTACAAATATTATTTAATATTTTAAAAACTTTTACAGTACCAACATTTCTAGCAAAAAAAAGTTATTACTCAATATTTTTTACTTTATTATTTCACATTCACAACAATATCATATTTGAAACAATTATTCCAAATTCCACTCATCACATGACGTCAAATTAACAATCATAATAAAATTTACATATACTGAGAATAAGAATTCAATGCCCCAAGCACCAGCTGCTATCTGGTGTCATCAATCTCAACCCAAACCTGAAACTCCAACCACTAGATGTCGCTACCATCTTACCCAACAACAAACACCAAAATCCAAAACCAACCAAATAAAGACTTTAATAATCAAATCCACCGCTAGTTACCTCAAATAACTCGGCAGTTTCCCTTTTACGCCGCCAGGAGGCAGTGTAACTGAATGAAACCCACTTTCCGTGCTAAATCAAGCCGAGAAATGCATCGAAGCGCGCAAATAGAAAATAAAAGCAAAGTCGCACTTCACTGCAAACAGATGGTCACTGCCTCGGGTCAACTAAGGATTCAAAGAGTTAATTAAATTCAAAAAATAATTTAAGAATTTTTAAATTTTTAAATTTTTTTGTTTTTTGAATTTGGAATATATGGGAATTTGAATGGGTATGTGAAGGATGTTGATGATGGAGGTTGTCTTCATTATTCGCGTTTTATTTTTTTCATCTTGAGACTATTTCCTAATGGATTGGTTTCTTTGTGTACGTGCACTGAGGTGGTTCCTTAATGAAATTCCTGCGTTTCGTGTTGGATGTCAATCACGTTTCCCCTTTTGCTCGCCTCGATTTTCTAAATGGAAACTTTAGAATGAGGTTAGAAGGATTTTAGAGCGGCTTCAGGATTGTTGTGTAACATTGTTGTGATTGTGAAATTGTAAAATATTTAAATAATTTTTTTTATTTTTTTTTTAGTGTTACAACGTTTTACCTATGTTTTTAGATTTGACACATAAAACTAGTATTGTTGAAGCATTGTTGTGAAGGTTTTCAATATTATAACAATAGTATTATTTTTGAAAAAAAAACATTGTTGCATGAAATCAGTATTGTTTTGTCTTTTTTATTGTTACTATAATTTTTGACATTGTTGAAAAGCATTGTTAAATGTTGTTACAATAATTTATTTTATACATTACAACAACAGTAACATTATTGTATATTTTTGTTAGTTTTTTAAAGTATTGTTACATAAAACTATTATTATTGAAACATTGTTGTGAAATTTTGAAAAAAAAACTGTAATATTGCAACAATAGTGTTATTTCTACATTGTTGTTAGTTTGTTTTAAAAAAAGTTGTTGCGTTAAATTAGTATTGTTTTGTCGTTTTTTATTGTTACTAAAATTTATGACATTGTTAAAAAGCATTGTTAAATGTTGTTACAATGATTTAATTATACATTACAACAATAGCAACATTTCACATTGTTATTAAATTTTAAAACATTGTTACATTATTTATACATTGTTGTATAAAAATAGCATTGTTTTAAACTCATAAAATGTAAAAAAAAAAAAAAAAAAAAAAAACACACACACACATTGTTTAAATAACCAAATCACCAGATGTGATATGAAGCAATAGATTTAAAACAATATCAAGTATTTCTTACAATAGCATCATTGTTGCATTAAAAAAACTAAATAATTATCTCATTATACAAAAACAAAATCAACCAATAGGAATTACTTTTCAACAAAAGAAACTAACCCTCATTTCAATCACATATTAATTCAATCCCATTACTAATTTATTTTAATTCAACCAAAAAAAATACCCAAAAAATTGAAAAACCCAAAACTCACTCACCACTTACATCCCAACCACTCGAAATTGTCCCTACAGGCGCCACCCACCGTCAATCACCGCAACCACTCACCAACTAGACACAAAGTATCAACCCAGCCAACCAATAGCGGCCAAACCTCGACCTTGCATTGGTTACATCTGTTCGTGGAACCTCCACTCGCGTGTTCGCCTCTTCCCGGGTGCTCAAAGGGTTAATCAGTCGTCTGAGATTGGCCCGTGACTCCGTCTAATACGTTCAAGAGGCAGAAGCTCATTAAATCGCGCTTTCGAGAGCGTTTTCGCAAACCGAGTCGCAAGTCGCTAATTTAATTAATGCGGAATCAGATAAAGAAGCGAGGACCCTCGGTACGACGAAGTTGCCATTGAATTGATTGTGAAAGGGGTTCGCTGTAGCGGGGATCGAGTCGGAACACGAGGACTCTTGCGTTTTATCGTTTGTGACGAGTTTAATAGTGGACTTTGTAGCAAACACGGGGTTTTGTGCGATTTGCATCGTGCCTAGTGAGCGGTAATGAGGCGTTTTGGTTTCTGGATAATGACAGAATGGAGTTTCGATGCGTTTTTTGTGTGGATACAGTTGGTTTGATGGGTTTTGGGGCCATTGGGGGTTTGATGGTGGGGAAGGTTTTGTAGAGGTTTTTATAGGGGTGTAGAATTGGGAGGGTGAATTGTAAGGGATATTGATATTGGGGTTAGGGTTATGTTATGAGGGATATTGTTGGTAAAATGCATGTGATTTTCGATGATCGTTGAAAAAAAGTTCAAAATCAATCCTTTTAAACCTTAAAAGGCTTGATTTTGAACTTTTTTTGGGTATGAAGTGAGAGTTTTTATTTGTCAGTCGGAATTCGTTTCACTAGCGGAATTGGTGTGAAAGAAGTTAAATGGATTGTGTTATTACTGGATCAATTGGGAATATAAAGAGTATAAAGAGTGGTAGTATAACGAGATATAATTAATTGTATAACTGTTGCTATATGATTATTGTTAACAATTGCTAGGTTATTGTTGTTACGGATACAGTTGCATTATAGAAATAGTCTTAAGCTATTAAGAGAATTATATAAAGTGCGAATTCTAATGTAAAGTTTTTTGATGATCATGCATTAAACGGTTTAGACTATATACACTGAAGATCACACATATATCATATATTGTAACATTCTATAAGCCATTTTGTAGCTTAGTATTTCCTCTACAAGAATCAATACCTAATACTTTTCAAAATTAATGAACAATTACCTCCCAAACAACCAATAATAAAAAAATATATTAAAAAAATTACAAAAACCCTCATATAGAAATGAGAAATAATAAAATAAAAAATAAGTGATAATACATCCTTTCATGCCCAACATGGCGTATTTTGCAGTCTGTGCACTGGTGGGGGTCTTTAATTGGATGAACACAACATAGAGTTGAATGCATCTCTCTTTCTCTCCCCTTTTTGCATAACCCCCTTCATCTCTTGGATTCTTTTTTTGTGTGATAGTTGCATCTACCAATAGCATTCACTCGATGCACATGTCAAGATGGAGAATGACGTCATTCTCCAAGCTGCTTGTCATCACCATCATTTCCATAGCAACTGTTTTGTTGATGAGCTGCTAGGGGGATTAATATAACAGTTGGAAAATTGGTTGACAACAACATGCATCAAGTGAAAAATGTGTTGATGACATTTTGCATTTTAGTGATGGAAATTCTAAATTGTTTGAATTATTTTGAAAATATGAAAATTATTAAATTATCACTTTAAAAAAATTGCAAAGTATTTCTTTTTTAGCATAAAATTAAAAAAAAATTGTAAAAAAAAATGCAAATTATCATAACAATCATAATTCAAGACAAGTAAAAATACTTAAAAAAGATGAAACACAAAAAGAAAAGAACAAGGTTAAATGTCAGATGGAAAAGTAAATCATACAATAGTTGATCAGTCTCTGGTTGACTGATACTGTTTACTGGATTGTTTTGTTATAATTCTTGGTTGTTTGTTTGTTTATTTATTTACTTACTCGTGATGTAAGTCTTTTAGTTGTTGCTATTTAATCCACGTTTTAGAAAACTCTTACAAAATGGCTGCCAGTGGATGTGTATTTTCTGTTGCTGCCTTCCCAATGTTACTTACCATGCTGCAAGCTGGAATTATGTTCCTAAAATCAACTTTCAAGGTTCTTCAGTTTGGTGAAAGGATTTTTGTGACTATAGGTTTTGCAAAGTAGAGTCTGTCTTTGTTGTAATAATGATGCAATGTGTTGTGGGCTTTTATTGCAATTTTAGTTTGTGATTGTTTTAGTTAAAATGTAACTTTGTTTTCTGAAAGAACATTTGTTTCTTTCTTCCTCTTCCGGTAAGTTAGACCTAAATTTATACAATAAAACTTTTCATTTAAATCACATTGAATGAAAAGTATTAGTCAGATTTTTTAAACATTTAACAATACTATTTTACTTATTAATATCATTATCCATATATTGTTTAAGTTTACAACCTTTTTTGATAGCTATTGTAATGAAACCAGCAATTTTATATATTAAGAGAATGACTTTGTATAACCTTTTAGAAGTTTGTAGGATAACTGTAACTTGTTCAAATTACAAGTCAACTTTAACATTGCTTCCACTCATCTCCACTAGGGAGATTTTCAAGATGAAAATTCTAAATAATTTCAATAACTACAAAAACATAAAAATTTTCTCAAATTTTGCTTAAAAATTACCATAAGACAACTTTCACATTACTTTCACTTATCTCCACCAGGGGAACCCTTAATTAAAGATTTAATCTCATTTCCTCCAAACATTTATTAAGCTTTTTAAGATTAAAGTAATCTTTTCAAAGATCAACTCTAAGTCTGTAATTGATATAAATTCAATTGAATTCAATTTAATTTCAAAACAAATGTTTTAATTATTTTGGACTTAAAGTTAATAATGAGAAGAGAAACACTTGAAGTTTTTATATTTAAAGCTCTGATCAAATGATATTAAAATAAAAAAAAAAAAAAAAAAAAAAAAAAAAAACTTTTATCAAAGAAAATTGAAGAGAAAAGAAATTTTAATGAAATTTGATATTTTGTTTTTGTGTATTTTCTCCCCATCTTTTTAAGTTTAAATTAAATTTACTCTGAGCAATTCTTGGGTCTTTATTTTTTTTTATTTATTTTTTTTTTATTCAAGTGTTTTGCAATGAACAATTTTCTTCTAAATTGAAAAAGTAATCAGAGATGTTCACTTGAAAGGGGAAATGTTTCCTTCCTTCAGTAGGGGATTGGGAAAAAGGGGATTTGTGGAGTGGAAAGGTCACATTTCTCAATACACTTACACCTTTTATTTAATTAAAGAAAGTCAGTGAGGAAGTGCAATTTTTATTGTTGTTATTACTAGATGAAAATGAGAATTTGAGAGTTTTGTTGAAATAATGATGTTTTTATACCGATCGTAACATTGTTTTTTTTTTTTATATTTGGAATAAAGCAGGATGTTGAGTTTGGTATTGTTGGAAAGTTTGCTATTGTTGATAATGTGG
The DNA here is from genome assembly GCA_034695745.1 of Geophilus truncorum. Taxonomy (NCBI): domain Eukaryota; kingdom Metazoa; phylum Arthropoda; class Chilopoda; order Geophilomorpha; family Geophilidae; genus Geophilus; species Geophilus truncorum. Next base: position 45,730 of record JAQFZP010000063.1, on the reverse strand, counting down.
TAATTTTTTTTAATTTTTTTTTGTAATCTTGATTTATATAGCTGCTTGGGCGCATGGCATGGTGGCAAAACCTGACAACACCTGTGATGTAATACCATTGCAACAATGACCAAAAACAATGACGGGATGCTCAGAATAGGAGCAAGCTGAGACCACAAATCTGTATCCCCTAGCGAGCGTCGAGCGCAGCGAGTCGCGAGGCGTTTAATCATGCACAAACGAACTGGAAAATGAACTAAATGAAAGCTGGGACCAGGGCCGGCCCAAGCTACGGTTTTGCAGGGCACCAGCCCGGGGCGCCAAAATATTAGGGGCGCCAAATCAGAATTTTTTGCTAAACTTTCCTAGAGGTAATGTTATCTACTAAGTTAAATAAAGCTGAAATTGTATCTAAAGGTAATTAAATAAACCAAATTTTATTATGAAATTGTTCATAATAAAATTTAGTTTAATATAGGGGCAGTCAAGAAAGAGGGAGGGGGCGCATTTATAACACCTGCCCGGGGCGCTGAAATTTCTTGGGCCGCTTCTGGCTGGGACGGGAACAGAATGCTGTAGGTGTGCTTCTGGTATCCCGTAGCGAAGCACGGGCACCTGTGCTAGTAATGTTATAAAGGTTTGTTTTTAAATTTTGTTGAAAGAATGGCATAGTTGTAACAATAATTTTTATTGTTGTTAATATTAGATGAAAATTTGAGTTTTGTTGAAATAATGATGTTTTTGTTTTTTTGTTTTTTTTTTGGAATAAAGCAGGATATTGAATTATTGATTTTGGTATTGCTGAAAATTTTTCTGTTTTTGCAAATTGATGATTTTTTTATTTTTTAGTAACAATAGCTGCATTCAATATTTTTCGGTTTTGTTGTTTTTGTTGTTTATGCTGTTTTTGCTGTTTTTAGATTAATGGCAAACTGTTACATCATTTTCTAAAAACTGCGTAAACAGCAAAAACAAAAGATATTGAATGCAGCTAATGTTATATAAAAGTTTTTTTTATATGTAACTTATATGTTTATTTTTAAATTTTGTTGCAAGAATGATAATTTTTTATTTTTTATTTTTAAGTATTTTAATCAACTCAAATCAGTTAATCTGTGACAACAGATATCTGGATCAAAATTAGAGATTTCAATTCACGCCTGTGAATTTGTGACGTCACAATTTAATTTACATTAAAACAATTACCGTATTTTCCCGAATATAAGCCGCACCCGAGTATACTCGGGTGCGGTTTATATACCTATGCCATATGCTTCTTATACTAAGGTGCGGCTTATACATTTCATTTTTTAACACTCAACACCCGCGGCTTATACTCGGGTGAGGCTTATATATAAGCCTCAGTGTAAAGAATGAAATGTATAAGCCGCACCTTAGTATAAGAAGCATATGCCATAGGTATATAATTCGAAAACGTGTAAAAAAAAAAAATTTTATAAGCCGCACCCGAGTATAAGCCGCATCTAGGGTGCGGCGTATGTGAAATCTTGTATAAGCCGCGGCTTATATTCGGGAAAATACGGTACTACCGTATTTGGGTTTATAGCTCATTGGTTTGATTTTACATTTTCATACATCAAATTAATTTAAATACAACTTTGACAAATTAAAAAAAACTTAATTACGGTACTCAAAAAATTAAATATCTTTAAAATTTTATTTCACATAGAACTATCAATAAGCGTTTTAGTGATAAAGTTCAGTTTCCCCATTTTATATTACGGTATAATAATTGAATAACTTACACTATCTAAATAGGAACTGGGACGCCACCTGTTATCCCATGATGCATCGGGGTTGAACGCTAAGATGGCGGCGCACACAAATATCAACAACGGCGATTTCAGGTAAAAATACGACGTTTAAAGGTTTTATTTTGTCAATTTAACGTTTATTAGTTGATGATATACGTTACATGATGCATGATGGAAGTTGTAAGTTGTTACCACAACAATGAATACTTTGATTAACGTTAATCTGTTAATTTTTATTTGCTTGAAATTACAATGTGGTTATTAACACTCGTTATTTTTAGTTACCGTACTGTGCATGAAATTGAGAATTTATATATTTATATACATCGGGATATGTATTTACAGGGAATTCAATCAACTAAAATGGAAACAGAGAGAAATCCATTGCTGTAAGTGTAAGTAACAATTTTCTCACTAGAGGTAGCTCTTAATTCCTTTCAACTTTAGTAATGATGGAAGATCAAATGACAATTTGTAAAAGTGAAATATTTTTTTGTCATTGACATTTTACAATGGTGCTGCCATCTGGTGATAAAATATCATTTGTCTCTTCCATCATTTTTTTCGATCATTCCAATGAAAGAAAACAACATAATTGGACTTTGCGGTTTTAATTTTTCAATCTGAGTATAAAATCAATGTCTTTACAATTTTGAATTTTGTTTCCGTCAATGAAAACATTCTTGACAAATGCTTTCAGTTTGTCAGTGGTGAACTGGCTCTAAAATTTCTACTGGGAAAACTTGTAAAATGATTAGGGTTGCCACTGGTTGTAATTTTTAATTATTTAGCAAAATTCGTAATTTTGAAAGATTTTTTGGCAAAATAATTACGTGTAAGTTACATTTTCAGCTTGATCGTTGAGGTATTTGAGATATTTTGTTTCTTATACATGAAAATTACTTAAAATAAATAATTTTTTTTAGTCAATTATTAAGTCTATAGTCAACATCGAGAACGTCCTTATTTAATAGAATTTGAATAGACGTATAACTGATTTGTTGATTAACAATTTCTTTTTGCATCTTTATCACTGCAAAATAAAAAATCTAGCTGAAAACGTAATTATTACGCAACACATTTGGTCAAAATGTGTTAAAAGTTACGAATTGCAGCGGTATATTAAAATATAGAAAATACCAGTTTTTATAGATATGTAGTCAAAATTTTTTATCAAAAACAAGTTTTTCCAATTTCGGATATTTCGGCATCCCTTAAAAAGGATCCACGTAATCTCATCAACATGAATTTATACTTGGTGCCCACCGGGCAATTTCCCCATATCCCAGTGCAGTTTGACAGTCCACTACTGCAGTTTGACATTTTACGTTAAAGCCACAAGATCCAACGGTATACACTAAACAATTGTAGAGTAATGCAATAATGGCTATTAAACATGGTAGATAGCAAATTGTCTATGGAAACCAGAAAGTCAATCACTACAACACCCTCCACTGCCACCCCCACCAGTCTTGTCCCCTTTTCCATCACAACAAGTGCAGTTGCTTTCGAAATGTCCCGAATGCTGGCTTTTGGAGGCTGGTGGCAGTCCACCCATTGCCAGTCCTCCATAGGCAGCCGAAGCATAGTCTGGGCGAAGAAGTCCAGGAATGAACCCAGAGTAGGGCATTGCCAGGAAGCCACCTCTGGATTGATGGGAATGATAACCCAAGCGAACATGGCCCAGCGCTGCAACAGAGGCAATGGGAGAGAACGCTGAAGAACGCATCGAAGATGATGTTACATAAGGCCCTGGTCTTTGGACCAAAGCAAGTGGTGAGGAATTGGGTGGTGGTGAAGGTGAAGTGGTGAGAGACAAAGGTGGGTGATCAGGAGAGGTCAGTTGGGGTGGGTCTTCAGATGGAAGTTTGGAGTTGAGGACTTGTTCGATGGCCTGGACCACGTCTCCCTGGCAGGTATTTAGGATGGCTTGCAAGAATGTCTTCTTGTGGCTTGGGAATACGCGTGCCAGGATGTCTATCGGGATTCGTCGAGGGACACTGGCATTGCCTCCACTGCCACCTCTGCTGCTTCCGCCATGACCGGAGTCGATGCTGTCCGGAGTCGACGGATCGCTGAAGTCGCTGCCGGGTCTTTCGCTGGGGCAGACGGCTTCTGGGCCGTCTGATGTAGGGTCTGAGGAGTTTGCTGGTTGTGGTTGTGGGTGTGGGATCGGACTTCGCTTGTCAGAGTTCTTGTCTTCATTGTTGTGGGCTGTGCCTGGACTGCTGGAGTCGCGGCTCAGACTTCGGGGTTCGTCATCGCTGTCTAAGCGTTGTCGCTTTGCATCTGAAAATAATCAATAGATTTTGTTAGAGATAAGCAAGAGGAGGGAAAATGGTGCTTAAGCCCTTTGATTACCAATCTAAGTAACAAATATTGCAAGCTTCAGTTTTGAATGCCTATAATTTGCTTTCTTTTTTTTATAATTTTTTTTTTAAGTCTTTAAAGTCGTGCAAAGCAAAATGTTGCACCACTCAATCTTGCGAACATTGTGACAAGCTTTACGCAACCCTAGACTATAACACAATATGTCAACAACGACAATATGTTACAATTGAAAGGTTTTAACTTGTGATTTTGATTGAAAACGTCTTACAAGAAAATTTGCGTGAACATTTGCATCGATGTAAACACAAATTTGCGTCTATTAAATGGTGCTTAAAGCTTAAACTATGTTCTCTAACTTATGCTCATCTTACCTAGCTAGAGTCAAAAATATTTAAATCACATGGCATTTGTTACAGGAAAAATGATGTAAAAAAGACGTGCTAATAGGCACAATTCACGTTTCAGACGATTTGTGAAGCAAAATTTTCATGCGATATTGCAAACAAAATAGAGAGCAATACACACTTGCAAACGCGAAATTGCCACATTTGCAGCCAATCAGAGCAGATGTAAATCGTGACTCAAAATGGCGTAACATTATTGTTAACTACAATTGGCTACGATTACTGAGATTGCCAAATCGCATGTGCAAAAGTATTTAGAACAAATACTTTGAAAATCGCAGCGCCAAAGTAGTTTCTCGGAAGTGACGTCACAAATTTGATAGTTCGACATTTCTGCAACAAGGGTTAATGTCGTCAGTGGCTACTTTCAGTTTCAAATTTCCCTACATAATCCAAAAACTGCACAATCCTAATTTATCACAGTAATGAAGTACCATACCGTAACTTTTGTACACTTTATAGTCTATGGTTATTTAAGTGAGGTTGCAATTGAGGAATGTCTTTTTAATATGTGGGCGTGAGTGTGGGAGCCCAATCTATTAAATGATCCCTGGGGGCTCCCTCCCACGATGACACATACAGTATAATTTGAGCCTGCGGTTTAAAGGGATGGAGTCACTTTGTTGAGAGAAAAATCAATATGAGGGTACCAAAATGATTAGCGACATATGATATTTATTGTCGACCAGCTGTGGGGTTGGAATCGGTGGAAAATGCATGATGCCATGAATTGAACCGATTAGTCAACAAAGAACGGAAACGTAAGAAACAATTGCACATATTGAGAATTATTTAGTATACAGTATATCTGTTTCATTGGATATTTGATTATTCCTACAATGTTTTTTCGTGAAGGTATAGTTGAAAAATATGAGTTTTGGGGATTTATTTGAAACATTTCAAATCTTTTGAAATTTTCATTGGTAAAATTACACAAATAATATGTTTTTTGGAAAGTTTTAAATCAGCAAAGTGATAATTGACTAATCACAAAAGCTTTTAGTTGTGGAAACATTTATATCATGAAATAGTCAAAGATAAATATCTCAAAGGCCAGTTGACAAAGATTCACAAATAGTGAGTAATTTTCCTTACTAAAAACGTTGATCATTTTTTGATCATTTTTTGAAGTTATTTTTTAATGAACATTTGATCAAATTTTGATCATTTGATTGTAATTTTGGCCATATTCTAAAAGTCAATTTTGTGATCAACTTACGATGAAGTTTTCAAATGACGAAATAATCATAAATTGTTACCAAATACTAAATACTGAAAAGTTGCATTTATTTCTATTTCACAAGTTTAAAAATGATTCGAGACTAGATGTACAATTAGCAAATTAAGTGGCCCATATTGTCTACTTTTAATTGACAAAATAATTATTTTAGGCATTATTCTGTCATTTATCATTTTCAATCAGTTTGTCAAGATTTTATTAATTTTTAAAAATTAATTTTTAAAAATTTGATCACAAAATGATCAAAATTATGATCAAATTATAATAAAAAAAATGTTTTAAAAATTATCAACTTTTTCAATAAAGGTAGTAATTTGCTATAAATGAATGAAATCTGTTTATAGTTTCAGTGATTTTCTCTAAGCTCTAATAAAACATCTAAAACTGAATTTATTTTGCATAAAATAACATGTTTATGCGCACCATTGAGACTTAACGGGTGAAAAAATAAAAATCTAAAAATAAAATGACATTTACACAACAACTTGAAAATTCTTTGTATCGAGGGTCTGGTGTGCTGCTGGCATCAGAGTGAAGGGGTGGTAGGCTGAAGGGAGGGTGAGTAGCATCATGTATGGAAATGCGGACAAATATAATTGAGTCTAAATTAATAGGGTCGTTTTTCGTCATGGGGGGGGACGGGGGAGCGAAGGGAATGCCTCCCTTCACCCCCACAATAGACGAGTGTATGGATGACGTGAGTGAGTGCCACGTCAGCAACATGAGTTTTAGGAAGAATAGAGCGATGGCAAGAGAGGGGGGTTGATGAACAATATCCACTTTACAAGCTCGGTGGCAGAGCAACTTCATAATTTAAGGTCTTAAACTGGAATCAATATTCAAATACCCTAGAAGTTGGCTTGATGAGTCCAGGTGGGGAATAAAAATGCCAAGCATTCCTTTCCGTGATTCATTAAGAAAGTGCTGCTGCTCGTTATCCAATTGCGTGCCTAACATGATAGAAGGTCTTCATAATGTCGGATAAAGGGTTTCCAATATGCTTTTCGATATCGAAAGCCGGTAATTGAAACTGAGATGTAATGAAACATTATGGTGATGAATTTGTGAAGTATTATATATAGAATCTAATAAAGTCACATTTTTTTAAAAAGATTAATTTACACTCTAAAAAAATAAAGGTGTAAATTAAGTACCGTATATGTGAACTTACATCTTTATATACTTTTATAAAGAGGCATCTGTTATTGCTTAAATGTGTATTTTCTTACCAAATTTTCAATATACCTTATAATGATGCTAATAAAATTTTATATTATTTGTACCTTGGACTAATAAAACATGGACTGACAGGTCTATTGTAAAGCGCGTTCCACTTTTAATTTTTAGAGCGTAAGTAAAAATAATGCAGTTTTATCAATATTAGGTATATAGTGCTATATTTCTTAAAAGGTAAGCTAAATGAGAAGAAGTTTTTATACCTGAAAAGGTATTTTAGGCCGCTAAAAATAAGTACAGTAATTTGTTTCTCGGTACCTCAGAAGGAATAAACTAACGCGGGCAGGTGGCATTTAATTTTTTTTATAACAAAAAAGAAAAAAGTTGACGCGGAAACTTTTTTTTAAATTCAAACTTCTAATTGTTCTGATGCACTAACTTTGTGTATAGAGAACTTTCGAACTATTTTCTCATCATGAAGTATCTCAAAACCACAAACCATGATGTGTCTCTGTGTGCGTGTGTGTGTGTGTGTGTGTGTGAATTGGGCTTTATTTATATTTATATTTATATTTATATATTTAGGTTGGAGGATGGCATTAGTAAACAGTGCCACACAATATGGCAATATTGCAGAATATTTTTTCTAAAACTAATAAAATTTGTCTCATGCTGCCTTTAACGGATGACGCGGACGGGAGGTGAGAAACAAATCTCTAACTTATCATTCCTTAATTTTTTTAAAGTATAGAAGTGTGTGCAACTATTTGTTTAAATAACTACTTCCAGTACTTCCGCTAACATTTGAATTAGCGGGAGGGGGGGAAATCTAGACAACCCTCGGAGTCCCTTACACATCTATCACTCACCCAACAAAAATGTCTCATTTTTCAATCCCCCACAAGAGAGGGGCAAAGGAGGACCAAGTCCCCGAAGAGCCCGAAAATCTCTTCGGCAACAAGCAACCAATAGAAAGCAGACTAAGTTTCCTTTCTTTGTGGTTGGTTGTTGGAGTGACAGTGACGAGGGAACATGTATCCTGCTCTCTTGATTCTGAATGGATCAGTTTGCATTAAGAGTTAAGCCTAAAAGGAAGGGAGGAGTGAAAAGAGGGCATATGAAAATGCTTGGTTGGTGGTGGGGGAAAATAAAGTTTCCTCCTTCCTAGTTTGTATGTCCATAGTTCTATTTTTCTATAATATTGTGTGTTGTTGTATAAACCTGTAGACAACACAATGGCATTCATGTGAGGAGGAAACTTGATCAAGACTCTTCTTTTAGACAGTTCTTTGTAGATATTTGATAGTTGACTGACCAAGTACTAAAGGAAGAGCCCAACAGGGAGGTAGGGGGTAGTGAGGGGATGTAGGACACCATGTTCAACATATTAGCAATTGGAACCACTTATAGGGTTGTGGGTCTTTGTTGGTGGGTTTATAAAACTTGAGATTGTGGCTTGTGATAGAAGGGTGACAATGTTGTCTAGCTTCTTTGATGTGTGTTCAAGTGAGGGGAATGAAATATTTGTGTGTCACTGTTTAAATGGCAAAGTGTTGCAGAAAAGAGAAGCTTTGTGCGATTTTGTTGGTTTAGATTAAGTTTTTACCATAGTATTTACTTATTCTGGACACTAAAAACACATTGAGTAGATTTAACTAAAATTTAGTTGAATAGGTTCCTACAAAAATATCTGCTATAGATTTAACTGTAAAATGATTTAAACAATTTTAAAATAATATGTTTCTACCAAACAGTTTAGTAAGTATTCAACTTATATTAAATAATAGTTAAATCAAGTAACAGTTTTTAGAGTGCACATGCAACTTTAGGGTACGATGTACATTTTGTGTATAGGCTTTGTAGGAGAGTTGCAGGCAGGTATCTGATTCGTGGATTATCTGCGGGTGTCCGCGAGTTCGGGTCGTAAATTCTTAAAAATCTGCGTGTTTTCTATATGGGTTAACAGCGGATGCAGATGGGAAATTAATTGATTCGGACGGATGCGGATCGAAATTTCAAACCCGCTTGCAACTCTACTTCGTAGCGAAGAGTTTTATATATTGCATGTATCTTACATGCGCGTCAAAATGTATGATACATTAAACGGTATGCTCAGTTTCAATAAATGTACGGTATATAGAATATACGGTTTTTCAATTAAATTTTGCCATACATTCGAAATTCGAAATTCACAGAATAAACTTATTCTGTATAGCAATAAAAGTCGAAATTTGGGGTAGTTTGAAGATCAAATATGATGTATACGATGTATGGTAATGTACGGCAGAAGACTTCCACAATAACAAACGACGTTACGACATAACGGTTATGTGCGCTTCAAATCCTATATATGCCCAATATACGCTATGCATACTACTGTATACGTCAACCTAAAGTTACAAGTGTGATTCTAGATTATTTCACACAAAATGTCTTTTCTAACCCATTTATTCCATTCCTTTTCTCCCGAAACTCTCTTTAGGTAACTTCAAACCAAGCAAACTCTCAACCACAATAACTAATCCTCTATCCAATTCTACAAATCACCAACAACACTAACTGCTCCTTTAATCCCCACTGCCACTTGAACCCCATAAACAAACCCATCTAATATCCTCAAAAGGATTTGTGCTCTGTTGCCAACATGTTGAAAATATCAAGAGATAAATTAAACCAATTATTTCCCCATCTCACCACACCCTTCCCCCCTTTGCCTATTACCCCCCCACACCCCATACTCTATTTTATATCTATCCTTTCTGCATGAGACAGTTGATACATCTCTTGTACCCAAGTGAGATGAATGTGCAACAAATTATAATTATTATACCTCTTCACACAAACCCAATTATAGCCCCTCTCCTATACAATTTACCCCAAACACTTAGCTAGTGTATCTACTTGGATCTGTGATTTGGATTTTTGGAATTGGATTTATTCCAGGGATTAGCCATTTTAGATTTGAAAATTGTAAAACAAGATTAATGTGAAAATAAGAATTATACTTAAAAACTACAGTGTTTAAGAAATTTGCAGAATTAGATAGAGAATTAAGAGATGATATAGTTGGGAATACCCAGAACACCAAAGTCTAAAATGAGGAGACTTAGAACAATCCAAAAAATAAAAAATAAAATTGAATCCTGTTATAACGAACCCACTTATAAACCTGCATGTAACAAAGTCGTTCGAAATCCCCTATTTTTGCTCCTTTGTTGCCTTTGTTTAAAATTTTGTTATAACAAACTTCGTTATAACAAAATTCTCTTTATTATGAATGTAATTTTCGAGATTTTTGTAACCGGAAGTTTGGTAAAGTGAAATTTTGCCGAAAATAGCCATCAGATGAAGATGATGTAATAAACGTCATCGTAAATGTTAATTCGACTTAAACATTACGTGAGAAACATTAAAATTTAAGAGCTTATAGCTGTATAATTGTCTTGTAGAAAAGACTAACCAGAGCTTTGACAGCTTTTCTGGTTATTAGGTAGTTTTAATGCGGTATATTGAGTTACAAATGTCCTCTGATCAAAATAGTGGATTTTCCAAAGTGGCTCAACTTGACCATTTAGCCACCAAAATCTGCAACAAGGATACTCCCATGTATCTTGACATCATCTGACCACCCAAACCCACAGGGGCCATTTCTCTCCCAGCAAATCCCTCTATTTAGCTGTAGGTGGCGCTGCTGACGGGTTCCCAGCCTTCCACACAAATGTATCTTTATACGGGTGTCCAAGGGAAGTGCTACAGTCATTCCACTATTGTTGCCATCATCTGATACAGACCCATGGGTGGGGTTGGGGGTGGGGAAACACCCCCAACACCCCACCAACACTACTCCATCCCTAAAAATTCATGGGAAACCCTAGACGCCAGGTGCGGGACGTGGGTTGGCGCCAGGGTTGTTTCGTGGGTCAAGGAGGACACTGACCAGTGCTAACTAAAGAGTGTAAGGGGAGATGGAAACAAAGATGGCTGAATCCTTAGATAAATATGGAGGAAATGAGGGCAAGAAATGAGTCGGAGTTGAGTGTTTTTGATTGGTGTTTCTTGTTGCGAGGTTAATGAAGCGTTGTTGGGGTTACAAATGAGAGAAGCCTTTGAATCGCTGCTGTGAGCGGTAATTTGTTTCATTTTGCCAGTTGGGTTTTGGGGGGGAGGGAGGGAGGGAAAAAATTGAATGGGTGTTTTGCGGATGTAAAAATGTAATTAAATTTCGGATCAAAGAGTTGAAGTTGAAGGTTGTAATGTCGAGTTTTGGCATTGATTTTGATGTTTTGGGGTTTGGTTGGTAAATAATTGGATTTTGTAATATCTAGTTTTGGATTGGGAATATATTGTAGGGAGTTTTTGAGTGTTTGGTATTGTTGGTGGTTTTGTGTTTTGGTTAATAAGAGTTTTTTGATGTGGAAATTGAAGTTATTATTTTTTGAATGATTTTGTTGTTTGATTTATTTTGGATGGGGGATTTTGTGAATGTTGGTAAATATTTGCATACATATGGAGAAAAAGTGCGAAAGTTTATAAGTGAGTGGAAATATACTTGTACATACGATATATAATATAGAGAAAAATATGCAAAATTTGTAAAAACTTACAAAATTTGTAAAATTTGTAAAAAAAACTGCAAAATTTATGAAAATTTACAAAATTTGTAAAATTTGTAAAAACCTGCAAAATTTATAATCATCTGCAAAATTTTATTAAAATTTACCAACATTTTACAAAATTCTGTAAACTTTTACAAAATCTGTAAAATATGTCAAAAATCTGCAAAATATTTGATAATTTTAAAAAAATTTATAAAATATATCATAATTTTAAAAAAATTTATAAAATATATCATAATTTTAAAAAAATTTACAAAATTTCACCATTAAATTAAAAAAAAAAAAAATTCTAAACCCAACCTTCCGCCACCCCATCCCACCCCCTAAAACTCATCCCCCAAAAATAACTCTCAAAACTGCCAAAACAAGCTTTTTCCCACAAAATAAGCTCAAAGAAAACAGAAAAGGGAGATAAAGATGAGAAGAAGACACTTTTCTCACCTTTTCTCACCTCACCTCATTCCCCCATTCGCAGTAATCTGAAACTCTTGTCAGCCAACAGCCACACACATACAAGTGTTACATTGTCATGGCCACCGTGACAGCTCCTAAGGGTGGTCTGGACCCGCGAATTCGAGTCGGACGCGCTACTGTGTGAAAAGACAGTTGCTCCTCCGCTCTTCTCGTGTTGCCATTCGAATGCTAACGTCTTCTCCACCCACAACTCACACGTGTGCAACAATAGGTGCTTGTGTGTGTAATTTAAGGTAAAGCGTACATTGGTGTTGAAATTTGTAATTATTATTTAAGAGGCTGTGCATGGGAAGTAAGAATTAGAAATAGAATTTTAGAGAAATATGTTAATTTTTTCAAAAATTTGCATTTTGTGTAAATTTTTGATGGTTTTATGATATTTTAAGCACTTAGCCAACTGGTGTTAAAAAATTTGTATTTCTTTTGGAAATTTTTGTTGGGTTTTTATGATAAATTTATTGCTTCGCCACCTGGTGTCAAAATTTATAATTAACAAAATGCAACTAATTTTATTTTAACACTAAAAAAAATTACATTTTATAACATTTTAAAATATTCATATTATTTTTTAAAATTAAAAATTTGGTACAAAATTTCACCACTAGAAAGCAGAGCACACTTTCCAACATCAATTACTGAATGGAACAAAATTCCATTCCAACTAACCATCATAAAAATAAATCTACCGTATATCTTAAAAATCTTAAAAATATTTACAACATTAAAAATATTCTAGTACAAAATTTCACCATCAGTGGGCAGAGCACATTTCCCAACATCAACATCAATTACCAACAAGGAACAATTCCATTTCAACTATCCATCAAAAAAAATCTACATCTTAAAAATTTTTAAAACATTAAAACAACTTCTAATACAAAATTTTAACACCAGGGGGCAGAGCTTATTTCCCAACACAACAGCACAAAATACCTCAACAAAAAAAAAATTTAAAAATTCCCCACAATATCTATTTTAGAAGACCTTTCTCTCTCTCCCCCTCCCCCCCTCATCCTCCCACATTTCCCCTAATTGGACACCAGGGGGCTAACAACATCATCGGTGGCCCCGTGCGCGTCTGTGGGCCGTCGCTTCGTGTTTTCCCCGCGCGTTTCACGGTGAAGTTTCCCATGAGGGGGTGTGGTTCACCTGGTGGGTCTGGGTCCCCCTGGGGCAGGCTAATTAAGGGGTAGGGGTCTTTGTGGGGCTTTGATTCGTGTTTATTATAGTAATACAGTAATTGGAGTTCGTTATGGGAGTAGGCGACAGCCAATCCATTGAAATATGGATACCTGTTGATTCTTTCAATTGCTCGCGACGCTTGTTACTGTGGGTACATGAGGTTTTTTTAGGTGCGGTTTTATTAGGGATTTGTGGTGAGTTTTTGAGTAGTTTTACTGGGTTTTGGTGTTTTTTAAAGAATGTTTTTTGTGTTTTGGGATGTTTTTATGCAGTTTTTTGGTAGTTTTGATAGGTTTTGGTTGGTGTTTTGTAAGTGAATTTTCGGTGTTATAGAATGTTTTTATGCAGTTTTTGGGTACTTTTGATGGGTTTTGGTGTTTTTAAGTGACACTTCTGTGGTTTGAGGTGTTTTTATGGGTTTTTGGAAACTTTTTAATGGGTTTTGGTGTTTTTTAAGTGAATTTTTAATAGTGGCATTCAAAATTTTAGTTTTTGTACTTTTGTGGTTTTTCAAAACAGTTTTTAATACACAAATGTGAAGAGAAACGATTTTTCAAAAACTACAAATGCTACAAAAACCAAGATATTGAATGCCACTAATATCTTGGTTCTAAAGATTTTGTAGTTTTTGGAAAATAGTGGCATTCAATACCGGTATCTTAGTTTTTGGAAAGTGGTTTTTCTTCATATTTGTGTATCAAACACTGTTTTTTAAAACCACAAAAACTTCAAAAACTAAGATATTGAATGCCACTATTTTAGTTGTTATTTGTTTTGTTAATTTTTTTAGAGAAATTTTGTAAAAGTGTATTTTTTTTAGATTTTTATCTGGTGTTTTCCCACTTTTTAAGATAATTGTGTTGTTTGTCATTTTCTAAACATAAAATTGTCAACAACATAAGAAAAGAGAGTTATTTAAAAAAAATTAAGCTATACAGAAACCGCAATTGCAAATAAGTGCAACCTATTCACAAACTAGATAAAAACCAATTGAAAAATCAAATCACTTTCCATTAAAATAACTATAGATCATAAATCCACTTTTCTCTGATGCTGCCAAATTAACTTTAAATCTACAAAAACCTAACTAAGTAAATAGAAAAACTGTAACCAAAACAAGCAAATCTTAAACTGAAGCATAATATTGTTGCAATTTAAAATCAATTAATTATTTTTACTTTTGATAATATTTTACAGTAATCTGAAGATTCAAGTTTTTATAAAACAGAACTAATAGTCAGTTGAAGCAGTGTATCATAGATGCTAATACTAAATTAAATTTGATTTGATTTAGTATAAGCTCTATATATATATATATATATATATATATACCAAAACCAAAATCATCCACACCATTTGTAATTAGATTCGCGGAAGAGTTAATTCAACTCTTCAATATAAATAACAGATCGTTCATAATTTTGACATCAAAATTTCTAACATGTTTGTTTGTACGAAATGCGCAAACTACCTATAGTAAAAGAATTATGATGTAGCAGTGCAGATTTTGACCAAGCAGTATATGGAAAGAAGGTTCTCGTACTACGTACCTGGACCACCTCTCTTCGCAAAGTCTCCGTCGGCCGAAAAGTTGAGCGGCTGCGGCGCTTCGGGCGGCATCCCGGGCTGTTTGGCGGATCCGAGCGCGTGCTGCATGGCGGACAGTGCCAGAAGCCCCGCGTCGTGGGTGCCGTAGAGCAAACCCAGCTCCCGGGCCTCGTTCTCCTCTTGGGCCTGTTGACGTCTAAGTGCCACTTGGGCTGCCATGACACGCTGCCGCTCCGCTATGAGGGTGCATTTCGGACAGACGCAGTCTCGCCATCGACAGTACCGCTTGTGACCCTTGAGCGCTGACACAACTCCGTGGTTCCGGCATCGGGCGCACTTGGGCGTCCGCTGGTACCGTTCGTTGGCCCGCAAGAAGATGGCAGGGGGCAGACCGGCCGGGTGGTGGCCGCCGACGAGGCCGTCCATCCCCGTTGGGAGAGACATGGTATCGAGTGCGCGGGTGACGGGAGAATGAAGAATCGACCATCAAGCGGGAGAAGAGAAGATAGTTGCAGTGCGGCGTGGTTTGAAAGGTGCGCGTTGCTCATTGGCTGGGGCGAGGTGTAGCGAGTTTGGTATTGGTCGGGGTTTATGTGTGGGAGTGTGGTGAGGGTTCTAGGGGGTTTCTAAATTAGGTGGTAAATTTTTTTTTTTACTGTCTGTCTATTGTTGTCATATGAAGTGCTTGTATTTTTTTTGTTAGCTGGTATAGAGATTAAAATTTGTTCTATTTTCGTGCTTCATTTGATATAGGAAGCAGTGGAGATGGTTTTTAATAGCTGTTTAAATGTACAAAAGGTTTTCTAAAAAATTTAAAATAATTAAAATAAACTGATCGACGAATTAAAAATGTGTGAAAGACATTACAATTAACTGAATCGTACAGTTAAACGGTAGACTAATGTTTGACGCATATTTATGTGAATTAAAATTACAGTATATGATATTGAAATGAAGAACACGCGAAAATAGGCTATAATTATAATTTTTAGTTTAAATATTTTAATAAAAATAGACAAAAATTAAACTAAATCATGCACGAAATAACTGAAAAGTAATAAAATAATAACAAATTTAAAAAATGCTATCTTTCTAAAAATGCTATAAAATGTATAAAATAAATTTATGGTGCTATAGTATTGCTAAAAGCTGCATTTAAAATTATCATTAGAACACTATGGTAATTTAAAATTTGTTATTATTAAAATTTGGCTGTTTAAATAAAGGGTTGTTGACTGAGTTGTGAGTTTGATTGGTTTTGATTTTGTATTTGGTGAGTTTCGGGTTTCCTTGTTTCCACCTTGAAGAATGTTTCGAGACAGTCGTATTGGCGCCTTGAGTCCTTCAAGTGGCGTCATCGGAGACCCGAAGACTCTCATGCCCACCCTCACTTGAAACTCTGATCTGTGATCGCTTGGTAAATCACTCGAACGGGGATCCGTGAGAAACTATTCGACCAGGTGGTGTTTCGTCGCTCTTATGTAACTTAACCGACGGAACGGAGTTGATATTCGGGTAGAAATACAAGGTTGATTCGCTTTGAATTTTGATGGGAAATTCTGGGAAGTTGCAAATGTGATGTACAAATTGTAACAATGTTAGTAATGACGTTTCACTGTTAGCAATGTCATTTTAATGATAACAGTTTTAAAAAGTTTTATTATTAGGTACTATGGTAGGTCAAAAAACAACAATGTTGTTGTATTGTTGTTTTATTTTTATTTTTATTTTAACTGTTGTTTTGGTGTTAACAATGCATTTTAATTATTATGTCAGTAATAATAATGATATTCTGTTGTTATGGCCAAAAAACTATATTGTTTACAGTTAACAATACTTTCATTTTATTGTTGTTTCAGTTTTAACAATATGATTCAACAAATATTATGGCACTTGTTTCAAACTCAACAATACCATTTTAGACTTTTTTTTTTAACCCAAACACTTTATTTATACACTTAACAATATTATACAAACAATATATTTCCTTATTTACACCTTAAACAATACAACAGTTCAAACTTTTAATTTTTTCAGTCACAGAAAAGTTGTTGAGAAACATTAAAACGACGTTCATCGAAGTCACGAGTCGATGAAAAATCGAAAAAAGAAAAAAAAAGCGATTGACGCCATCTCACGAGGTATTTGGCGCACTTGCCAAACGCCAAGAAATGTATAAGGCACATTTTATTGGAAGATAACGGATCGCGATGATAATGTCGGCCGCGTCATCAATCAAGGGGCGACCGAGTCACGTGCCTCCGGTTGCCCGGCAACAATGGGGGTGTGGAATGCCGGGAATGTGGCGGATTCTCATCAGATATTGTGACCGAGTGATGAACCAACTTGGTGAAGAATGAGTGCTGATGGAATTTAAACATTTTTCAACAGTTTTCATGTCACGTGATGGGTTTTGAAGTGTTGAGGGAGTTAAAGGGGAATTGGGGATTTTGGGGATTGGGTTTTTATGAGGGAAATAAAGTTTGGGATTCTGTTCTGGGTGATGGATTGGTTACTTTTTAAACCCTTGTTTGTTTTTTAGGGGTGTTTAAAGTGTTTTTTGAAGATTTGTTCTGTTGTGTAAAGAGTAGTTATGGTTTTGTGTGATTTGGGATGATTTTGAGTGGTTTCTTACATTTGCTGTGAGGTTTTGGGGGTTTTTTTTGGTGTGGTTTAATGAGATTTAAAGAGATTTAATGAGATTTAATAAAATTTAAGAGATTTAGTGAAATTTAAATAATTATAGTGAGATTTAGTAAAATTTAGACAGATTTATTGAGATATAGAGAGGTTTATTGAGATTTAAAAAGATGTAGTGAAATTTAAAGAGTTTTAATCAGATTTAGTGAAATTTAAAGTTTTAATGCGATTTAATGAGATTCAAAGACTTTAATGAGATTTCGTAAAATTTATAATGAAATTTAGTGAAATTTAGAGAATTAATGAGATTTATTGAGATATAAAGAGATTTAGTGAAAATTAGAGAGATTTAGTAAAATTTAAAAAGATATTCTTGTAAAAATTTAATGAGATTTAAAATGATTTAACTATAGTATGTAGTGATTTTATGAAATTTGACAGGATTTTCATAGATATTTTAAACTTTTTTTTAAAATCCAAAATTTATTTTAACCATAAAAACTTTAAAAATACTTTTCTAAACCCACATATAAATAAATCTTAATATAGTTTCAGTAATACTTTCCACATATAAAACATAATTCTAAAACCACAGAAAAAAAATCTTAATAGTTTTCCACATAAAAAATCATCCAACCACTAATATATATACTACCTGTTGCACAGAATTGCACAGATTATATCAAAGTTCAGCAGCCACATGACAGATATCACAAAATTCATCCACAAACCCTGAATTCCCAGCAACTCACTGACAAAAAGATAAACCCATACCTAATATAATAAAGCCACATGCTCAATGGACAATGAATACCTTCTTTCATGCACAGACCATTCTATACATATACCTCAAACATGTAATGTAAAACCAATGCTGAATATTGAAGATTAGCCCAATACAAAAACCAGATAAACTCTGGCTGCATCTATCACATTTTTGTGGAATTTTGCTCATCTTTTGTCAACAGCTTGCTTCCTGCCAACAGTGGTTTTAAAAGGTTGGAAGTGCACTGAGAAAAAAATAAACTGTTTGTCAGGAAATCCTAGTTAGGCTTGTGGTTGTTATAGGTGGTGCATTGTTTGCAGTAAAATATTAAAATTTCAGAAAATTTCTCTTACCTGACTTTATTGTGAATTGAGTGATCAGATCATTTAACTGGTGCGAAAGATGTTATGATATAACACTAAAACACTAATTTTACAACTTTTGTGTAAAACATACATCGTCGGCACAATAATGTGTATAAATTTACACTTTTTAGACATCTTTAGTTACTTTTTGTATGTTCGATTATTATACATAAAAAATACATCAATTAGACACATTTGTGCGTATTGGGTAGCATATCAAATTTAAGTCGTGTGATTCCAGTTAACATTTAAAATCATTGGGAAACAATAGACTTTATATGTCCTGAATATTGTTTACACACCATTTTCGTCTTTTTAAAAGATGAAAATGATGGACATTTTTTCCGTATTATTTCAACGTGAACATTAAACTCGTTTTCAATCTTATTTTTATTTGATTTTAATATAGAAATCTATTTAAAAGTATAAGACGATTATGTTTTTACATTGCAGAGACGTCATTTTGTGCCGTAAATTAAACTTTAATAAATGCAAAATTACATTTCCGACTAATTAGATATTCAAAGTATACGGTACGTTAGTTTGAGCTTTTCACGCTGAAATAGACAAAACTGTTTTCATTTAATATATAAAACAGATAGAAATATCAAGCTTGATTTTTTACCTTACCGTACATTAAAATAACGTCTGTGCAATTGCAGTAAAATAATGTTCTACGTAAAATTAATTTTGTCTATCTAAAACCTGTCTATATTTGGTCTAATTTGATGTAAAATAAAATGTTATGTGGGATGTGGACGAATGCCATAGTAATGCAGATGCCAATTAATTAAATTATTTTAAAAAGTGTCAGTGTCACACTTTCGCGACCAAAACAACCAAACCCGAAACCCGGTAAAACTGCAAACTTTGTCCGCTTTTCAATTTTCCGTGTCAGTAACGCCCGCTTCCCTGCAAACACCCACCACAATAGCTCTCGGCCACTCCAATCTGGCGATCGCAGATTGTGGAGTGCGCGCGCGCGCCACAATTCTCGCCGCCTCGCCTCTCGAGGCGTGCGCAATCTGCACGTGGCGGACGCGGCTCCCATAAGGAAACAATATCAGCGCCTTCCCGCCCCCACCCCTGCCCCCCCTTCCCTCTTTCATGCCACCAAGATTTCGTCGCCCCACTCCCCCCTTCTTCCTATCCTCGGGTAGCATTGATATGGAAAGACGAGGCGCGTGCTCCTGACAGGTGCATTATCCACCCCCTCGCCACCTCGGTCTCCGAGGCTAATTACGAAGCGACCCCTGTACAGCGAACCCGCCGTTCTTCCGGCGTTCGGTGGATGGTGGCTTTTCGCGTTTCTTCTTCTGTGCCAGTGTTCGGTCTAATTTTGTCTTATGGGATGTGGTGGGAGGGGGTTGGCAAATTGATGGGAGGGGCTGAGGGGTCGTTGTAAAGGGGTTTTGGTGGGTGCTTGATGTGGTTAGAGAGATTGCTGATCTTAACGCCTTTGGTGGATACAATGGTTTTCGTTTGGTGGGTTTCGGTATTTTTAGGGTAACGAATGTAACAGGAACTGGAGAGTATGATACATACATGTTATGGCAGGGGTTCTTTTCAGAACGAAAATTTTTATCTAACTTAGCTTTAATGAACATGAGGACATGGAAGGATATATATTTTTCAATATGATAATTTTAGAATTACTGTACTATCTCTTTAAATTTGTTATCGATTTATTTTATGAAAATTTTATTCATTTCTCATATACTATCGATTGTCTAATGGCAACACTAAGTGCGTTCAATTTCGTTAAGGCAAAGTCACTTAGCTGCCTTAGTTGACTTATTAAGAAAATGTAAATCACCTTAATTTAATGTGTTGTTAATCTAGGTTACCAGTTTTTTGTGAAATAAGTCACTTAACTTTGAAGAGTGTTCAATCGTAAGTGATTTTTCTTACACTTATTTGCCTTAATTTAAGTTAAGTTTAGTTTTGTTATATAGTATATACAGTACTATACCTTAAAAAAAATTGAACGTACCTTACTTAATAAACTGTAATTGTACAAATTAAAAAAAAAAAAAAAAAAAAACAACTCTTATTACACTGTTGCTATTTCTCTAGCATTATTTAGAACATTTCCCCACTATTTTCCACAATAAATTCTTAAAGTTGTCTATTCTACAATCCAAACTCAAAAGTATTCGCCCACACAACTTTTCTATAACAATTAAAACAAAAAATGCACAACTCATTATGACAAATACATTTATTTTTGCCCATACTTTGGAATATTGTACAAAACTATTAGAAGAAAAAAGAAATTAAAAATTATCAAAATCCATCAATAAATAAAAATGTTACAGCAAATTAAAGTTATGCACCTTGCATCAAAAGTAATCACCCGGAGAGAGGTGCTCCTCTCAAAAATTTCAGCATTGTTGGAAACTTTTATTACACTTTCACTATTGTTCTAGCATTATTTAGAACTACAGTCAACTTCCTCATTTCCGGACATAGTGTGGGACTGGAAAAAGTGACCGGATATGAGAGCTGGCCGGGTAAGAGAGAGTATTTAATGTAGAGAGACATTAAAAGGGGCCGAGACTTTTGACCGGATAAGAGGGCTGGCCGGATATCAGTATGTCCGGATATGAGGGAGTTGACTGTATTTCCCATTATTAAAGACATTCCAACTCGATTTCATCACCAACAATAACAGTTATCAACATTCCAGTAACATTTCCACAATTTTATTTCCTTCCCAAAAAACCCCAGCTATATTATTACATCTCTTGTACAGTACCATTAGAACATTTTCTCTCTATCTCTCATTACTAAAAACATTCTAACATCATTCCAACTCGATTTCATCACCAACAATAGTTACATCTCTTGTGCAGTGTTTTGGAAACGCAAGAGTCTCTGGCGCTGGGAGTCGAGTCGAGGGTCGACGAGAGAAGAGAGGGTCGCGCGGGAACGGGCGGAACAAATCGTCGCTTATTGCCATATTTCACGCTCGTATGGATCCTTTGGTTGAGGGTCTCCCACCCTCCTCTTTTTCCCGGTCGCTGAAAACTTCCCCTCTGACCTCGGTAGAACGACGCGCGTAAACAAAGCCACTTGTTTACCGCTTCGGTCTACAGAGGTCAGTGTTGTTTTTAGCTGTTTTTAACCGCGAAACAATGGCGTCTACTTGCGTTGCATCTTGGAATGTTGGCATGCTACTGAAGCTGTTTGTGTCTTGTCGTATCTGATTTGTTACGTCATTTATCACAGATGCATTGTGGGGTAGTAAATAGTGTATATAAATTGAGTTTTAGAGTAGTCAGATTTGGATTTTTTTTTTGTTTATAATGATGTGATTATGGTTGAGAATTGTGGAGAATTATAGGATTAGGGGTAAAAAAAAGTGCTCTGAATCTATTTCCACAGTTAAAATTGATATATTTAAAACAGTTTTTAAGATATTTTGATTTTTAGGTAAAATTAACCCTTTTTTAACTATAAAGGCGCATTTTCACTTTAACTAATATCCAAACTTGCACGAGAAAATTAGAAGCACGTGATTCTTTTTATTTTGTCAATTATTTTCTTCACGCTTATATTTCTGGGGCGCTTTTATTAATTTCGTTATTTTTTAAAGTTAACAAGTAATTTTTTTAATTTAAATTTGGTAAAATTAAAATAAAATTAATCTAGTTTTTGACTAATTTAACTAATTTTAATGTTCAAGTAGATCAAATATTGGTTACAGGTTAGAATGATTTTATTACAACTTACAAACATCTGAGAGACATTATGCAAATTAACTAAATGATGGGGTTGGTGTTGAAGTTTCGTGTCACATATACTTCCTTTTAAATTTATTTTTTAGTGACTTGAGAAATCCTAGTAAAGTTGGGAGTTAGCGAATCTCCGCAAGCTAAAAACATTTTTTTTTTTTTTTTTTTTTAGTTTTGTTAAGGGTCTCAATTAATGTCTGTGATTTGTTCTGTGGCTAGTTTTAAGTGACGCGCTGCAGTGTAAATGATTTGGAAGATGAGTTGGCCATCTGCGCTAATCGCCCCCTAGTGGGAGATTGTGGAGTTCAACGAGGCAAGAGTTAACATTGGTTGCATTGGCGCCCTCGTCTGCGCATGACAGCTGAACAAAAGCGCGACCTCTGGCGGGGATCCACCACCCCACCACCTCCTCACCTACCACTGGCAACCTCTGCAAATTACACTGGCTCCCTGCTCGACAAATTAATTTCAGTTTAAATTCACCGATTTCGCTTAAACTTGTGATAAGTTTCCGCGAATCCCACAACATCTGTGAACTTCAAAGTGAAATCACTTTAATACTTAAATATCGAAAATTAAAAATTAAAAATTTAGTGCATTTCCTGGTTCATCTTAAAGAGAAATTCAAGCATACTAATTTTATTGGGTTTTAATTTAGTGTATTAATTTTTTTCTCGTTAAATGACGTCTAGTAAAAATTTAATTTAAAATTAACTTAAATTCTTAAAATTTAAGTGTCAGGGGAATGGGAATTACAAAATTTTTACGAGCTACGGGTCTGGATACATGAAGTTTATTAAAGAGACATTACCGTATTAGCTAACAATAATATCAAATTGTGGCATTGTAGTTGTGTGGGATTCTTTAGCGGCCATTCCCTGTGCCCACAACTGAACTGGAATCAGAAAGATTCGTAGATTAAGCGCACTGTCTTTCCAGCATTAATCTAACCTTACCTGGAATGATATACCTCCTGCATGAATGTTTTAGAGGTTAGGTAAGGCTTACATACAAAATTACAGTTTATGCGATTTATCAATTACGGTATATAATTGAACCCCGATGTAGCGTCAACTTTCGGACCGGCTGAAAGATGACACTACATCGGGGTTCAGTCTACAAGCGATCAAGTTTTAAGTTGCCACCTTATGCCGGGGAAAAAAGATTAGGCTAGAATGGGGTTTAATACGCTACATTAGAATACGTTACATCGAGGTTCGACTGTATAACTTAGATCGAAAAAATCACAAGTTTTATTTAATCCAATTATTTACACTGGACTTTACACATGTTCAAATAATAAAGGAAACCACCGAGTGTGAATTTACCATAATTGGGTTCAGATACTAGATCGGGATTTAAATACCGTATTACAAAACTTTGAGGAAATACAATGGATTGGAAGCAAATCCTCAAGCTAAAGAATTTTTTAAGTTATTTTACGAATTCGCAAAATCACGATACGGTGTTTTGATTGAACTATGACGGAGATAATCAAAAATTCAAAGTTGTCTATTTGGGAATAAACATCGGTAAGACTGAATTATTCATCTAATCTAATCTAATCGGATCGGATGAATATAGATTCGATATAACAGATCGAATCGGACTGAATATTTTAATCCGACATACGTTATCAGATTGGATCAGTTTTTACAAAAACCAAACTGATCCAGTCTAACGGCAGAATCGTGATCCGAGTTTTTTTTTTAAAACACATTTCTACTTTTAACTTTCCCATTCATCATGTCTTTTACTCCAAATCTCACCAAACAAAAACTTCCAACCCAAAACTCAACATTTAAACTCCATTGAATCCCTTTCACAGAAACCCCACCGGCACCACATTGACATCTCCCAGACCAGATGCATCTTTCCGTTGTTGCATCATCTTTTACAACATTCCCCCATTCAACCCCAATCCCTTTTATGCCTTTGTTTTTGTTCACCGCCATCTTGTTACCCCCTGCGATCGGTCGCAAACGCATCGAAGCATCGGTTAATTTGTTTTTGCTCCTCCGCCACGTCTTTTAGCATATATATATATTGACAAAAAATGGAAACAATTGGCAGCGAGTCAAATATGACGTCACTTCCGGTGCGCATTTGCCAAAAATAGGCGTCAACCGGAAGTGCGCGCATTATTTCACCCCAGGAAAAGGGTTGACTGGGAGAAAAGGCATCAGACTTCCGGCGGAGGATGGTGGCGCCCTCATGCGGCTTGGGAAAGGGTTTGAAACTTGTTGACATGCGACTGGTGTCAATTGTGGGAAATCTGCTCCTCCCTTTTTCCTCTTTGGGCGAAGAAATTGAAAAACACATCTTTTTTTTTTTTTTTTTTGCTAAAAAAGGGAGAATTTTTCAATATTGAGACGATGAAAGGAATCCACCGTCGCCTTTGCTTTTTTCATCATCTGTTTTTTTCATTTTGTTCACCCCTCGCCGAGCGGATTTGAATCGACTATTATTTTTAGACAAGTGTTTCTAGGGAAATGGCTGGGTTTCATCTTGATAGTTGAGCAGATGAAATTTGTTAGATAGATTTTTTTTTTCTTTTTTGATCAAAGGATTTCAGGGGTTGTAATTGTGATGAAAGGAGGGTGGAGGGTGGGGGAATGGTGTTTTTTGAAATGGGAAAAGTTGGGGATTTGTGATTTAAAAGTGACTATGAATAAGATGAATTTTTGATGAATAATTCTTTGTTTTGTTCAAAGCTTTTACTTAACTAATTGATTTAGTGCGTTTAATAACATTGTGTCACTAGATTTTTATTAGGGTTTGACTGATTTTGAAATCGGTATATTTGGGAAAATATTGGGTATCGGTGTCGGCCGATATTTTGGCTGCCGATTCCGATTTTATTCAAAAATGATTTTGGTTAGGTTTCACCTATACGTTTGCATAGAAAATTAGTATAAATGTGATCAAATTTTTACATTTTATATAACGTTTGTTCTTAAAATTTTATTTCAAACATAGCAAAAATTTAACTTAATCCCAAAGCAACTTCGAAAACAATATAACAATTTTTATAAAAACAATATAAATATTATTACTATGGTACAGTGTAAATCTATTTTAGTGCAAAGATATGAACATACTTCACATATTGTACCATACAATCGCACATATTTTCTTGCCCAACGATGATCCAGATCCATTACCAGATGAAGTGGAAAATATCATATAGGAACCACTGATCCGTTTCTGATCCGATTCTTGATCCGTTGTTGTTGGATTCAACGACAATGGGGAACACGGATACTATCCGGATACTATCAAATCATACATAAGTTCATCTGTATCCGATACAGATGAACTTATGTATGATTTGATTGGGATGTTTTACTTGTTGCTGATCCACAGCTTGGTTGATCCGTTAGAGAAGTGTGATGTCACAGTTTCCTCTAGTTTGATTGGTCAGCGACAAGCAGCTTATAGATCGCAGAATTTTTTCCCTTTCTATATTGAAGATCCAATTTGCATTACTGCCAAATTTTACGCACAATGCAGTGTTTATTCTGGCTGTATCAGTAACTGCAAGTGAAAATGTGAACTTACGGTATGTCTCAATGTCTTAAAGGTGAGTTCATACTTGTAATAAATTTAAACTTAATTTCTTCACAACTGTGAACACAAGTGTGAATGAATCTTTAACTGCCACACTTCTATCTTTATTTACTTCCGGCATTGAAAAACCCACTTCCACAAACAATTAAGACTGAAATTAATTCCCCATTTTCATTCCCCGAAGAAAATGCCAATTCATCAACGTCGCGGCCACGTTGCGCCAAGTTCCACCGCCCAACGGTGAGCAAAGTCTCCATTACTTTTAAGTGTAATCTGGGTTATGCACAGTTAATTACTCGGGATGAACTATTATAAGTTTCTTGGTTGTGCCGCCAGGCGGAGTTGAGCGGCGCATAAATCGCACGGCGCGGCTTTTAATGGATGTCGGAGAGCGACATGGCACTTGAAACAGATGCTCGTAAATTTCTTGGCACGAGTCCGGGAACAGCAAAGAGGAGGACACGGCGTTCGCGTTTTCTCGCCTTGGTGCACTCCTCCCCTTCCCCACTCCTTATGTAATTAATAAATTGCTACGTTAGCGCCTCTGCCGGCCTCTGACTCGAACCCCGTTACAAGCACGCACATTGACTGCAGCCGCTGGCAAATTGTCTTCGCTGCTCCATTCGCCACCTTAGCATCGACCACTTTGCGCTCTTTAACGGCTTGGCAAATGACTTACCTTGTCGAGGAGCATCAAATTTTAATGGCACTCGAGATGAAAATCTTTTATAACTTTTAATCTCAACTTTTGAGAAGAATATTGCAGTATCGATGTTACATGGAAGAAGCGTAAGAAAGTCGTTTAACCTTCACTGCAAAAACTTGAAACTGTTTACATCATGTTGGATTTAATGGAAATTTACTTGGAAATGCTGCGGTGATCCAAGTATATAGAAAGATGATGGATTTATAAACTTTTACAATCTTTGGAAATTGGTCTTTCTAATTTTGAAACATTATAAGTTATAACTATCCACTACATTTCTATTAACTTTCCTGCTTGAAAAGACAATATTTTTTTTGCCGTGCTTTGATTACTGACTATATACTGTATATGCTGAATTGCTGCTGATAGTGCATCATGTAGATAAGAATTCTTTATACTGTACGTAATTTGAAAATTATAAAACAATAGAGTTTTTGTGGAAATGTAAGCAACAATCGGCTATATATTTGTAACTTACAAAATTCATTGTTGAACTTATGCTTAATGTTTAATGTGCAATTTATAATTTATAAGCTGTAGTGTACATTATACGTCAATTTTCCTCAATCTCTTCTGTATCTTTTTAATTCAGTGGAAATACAATGACATTTTTTATTGAAGTTGTGAGTTGCGTCAAATATAAACGACTGAAGCTCGAATAAATGCATAAAAAAGTATTATATGACATAAAACGGTTATTTTTCCGAAAAATGCACAAAATGTTACATTTTTGATTCAGTAAATTTAATTAAGGAATTATAAAAAATATTTTTTGTATATTTTCATATTGTAGGTTGCAATACTGCAACCTTTTAATCTCCATAAGTAATGTTGGGCTGCCTAACCAACAGAAATTTAAGGGGCACAATTTGCTATAATTAAAACTATCTTTAAACATTAAATTTGTCTGTATTTTTATTGATTAATCACGTAACTTTACTGACCATCCTATATAATACGACCCTAGTCAATATTTGACTGTTGCATTCGGACAATTCGTCGCACATCATCGCCCACAAAAGTCGCTGGGTGGCGTCATGTCATGCATACCGCCAAACACCAATAAGCGGAACCATTGTAGTGGTTTGCGTGGTTGTCCCGGTGCGAGCTTCCACACGCTTATTTCACCCACGATATATGTATAACTCTTTTAATCACGGTCGTCGAAGATACAGTTAGCCCCAGTCAACCATCCAATGCCTCAAACTTGTCTCTGTTATTATATTATTGCCACAACATTCTTCGGAAAATATTCTAAACTTTCAATTGGGTCACAACACTAAATACTTAGTAAACAGAAAGAGTAGGTAAGCAACGAAAACACCGACTCATGCCACGTAAAATGTCACAAAGAGATAAAGAGGTGACCATCAACTAAATAGGTTGATGTGTTTGTTTAGAGTTACACCAGTGGCAGTCTTTTGCAATGTCGAGTGCTCACCTTCCCCAAGCGAGGCGCTGACCAAATATTTACTCCGTCAGACAGGCGTCGGATCCTGCAAAACACTCGTCTTAAAAATTTTCTTCGTCTTACGTACGTAGACGTTTTTATATCTTATATTACACGTAGAAGACAACTCAATCTCTGTAAACATTTAAAATCATCGGGATATAGAAGAGATAGACAAAACAGATTCTATATCTCCTGAATATTGTTTACACACTATTTTTGTTTTTTTTTAAAGATGGATATCGACAAGTTTTTCGTATTATCGTATTCATGCGAGTATAATGCAGCCAAAAAAACATTAAAAATTTAACCCTCATGTATAATTCGACCTCCGACTTTTTGTGGAAAACCTTGTGATAAATTTTCACGGCCATGTTGCACAATACTGATTATTATTATTAGATGCAAAAGCTAATCTGACCACTATTTTAGGCATAAGTATGTTCTAAATACTTTATATCGACATGAAAGGTGTCATGGCGATTTTGTATCAATAAACAAAAATTTCAAAAATTAACTTCTCTTCTATAATGTGACCCCCAAACTTTTTACAAATTTTTTCGCATTATACTGTATAAACATGAATACGGTATTTTAATGGGAACTCCTTTTTGAGCTTATTTTAATTTGATTTTAATATAGAAATCTATTTAAAAGTAAGACGATTATGTTTTTACATAGCAGAGACGTCGTTTTGTGCCGTAAATGAGACTTTAATAAATGCAAAATTACATTTATGACTAATTTAGATATTAAAAGTATACCGGTACGTTAGTTTGAGCTTTTTACGCTGAAACAGACAAAACTGTTTTCATGTAATATTGAAAACATTGAAATATCAAGTTGTATTTATTACATTAAAATAACGTCTGTGCAATGTAGTAAAATAATGTTCTATACGTAAAATTAATTTTGTCGATCTAAAATCTGTATATTTGGTCTAATTCGATCTAAAATATTATAGGTTGCTTTCTTTTTTTAATGCATTATTTTATGTTTAAATGATTAAATTCGAGATTATTTACTATTTACAAATAAAAAATGACATTTGCATAATCCCTCCTCCCTGCATTGCTTAAACCAACAATTTCTGTTAAAATAATCAGCACAAACTGCTTGATTTCTTTTCTTTTCTTTTCTTTTCTTTTTTTTCTTTTTGTTTAAGTTATTTTACGCAAACCACCTCTGAAACCGTTAATTATGCCTTCTCTTTGCCAGTTTCTCCCCAACCCTCCCTGAAAATGCACGTGCAGTTAATTGCAGCTTGCAAACCTCCCTCTCACCATCTATACCTCTTCACTTTTATCACTGGTTTCCGAAAATGAAATCGATATACACGAAGCTAGCGACTCCTCACCCATACTTGCCTTTCTCATCTCATACTGGCTCATCATAAGCAGCTGAACTAATTTAATTCTGCAAATTCATCGCATTCAATTTGTTGCATACAAAGTTGGAAATGCCTGCACGAAGAGGTTGACGGGAAGTTTTGGCAAAAGACTTCTTTATACTGTATAATAAAACTCAAACGTTACGAAGTTGTTAACGTTAACTATTTCAATGAAATAGAGTTTTGCCAGTTAAACAAAATGGAAAGAAAAATGAAGAAGTGAGGAAAGATGAGAAAAGATAACCAGTATAACTTATATGCCCTTGACCATCTTTGGCCATAAACAAAAGATGGTTCGTAAAGAAAATTGAGAACTCAAAACTCACAAAAATAAAGATGATATTATGTACTGTTTATGCCCTGCTCTAGTTATGGCTCGGTGTATTCGCTGTTTTCATGAAATATAGGCGGCGCTACGTTCATGCAAAAAAACCATACTTTCGCTGCCATTTTGTTGCAACTTTGCATTGCAATTTTATGCAATGTGATGCAATTATCCTACGTTTGCTGGTTACTAACTTAACCACCAGGGCGGCACCACGCTTTGTGAAAACAGCGAATACCTCTAGAGATGGAAAAGACTTGTCTCTATATTTGTGTACCTAATAGAGTACTATCAGAGTACTTTAATCTACCTAAAATCAACTATACGGTAGGTTTTAAGGAGCCTTATTACATCTCAATTTATTGCTTTTATCTGGTGTAGTTGTATACATTTAATGTAAGGTTGACTTTTGCTCCAATTTGTTGGCGTGGGAAGTGATTAAGTACCATAGTGTTAATTGAGGTACCTGCTAATTTTTGTTTATTGGCTTAGTCATTGTTCCAACTTCCCAATTTACCCTTAACTGTAAATTTGGAAGTTGGAAGATACCGTAAAGTGGGGTAAAGTGATACAGGTGGGTGATTTGATACGTTTTTAAATCTTTAAATGTTCAATTAAAGATTTAAAAAGCGTATCAAGTCACCCGCCTGTAGTCTATCACTTCATCCCACTTTACGGTACAATTTACACCTGCTGAGATGAACTAAGCCTAATTTATGATTCTTTTGGTTGAAGAAATATTGAAGACTTTCACTTTAAGTTACTTCATATTCATTTTGGAGCTGACAAGTGAGTTAAACTCATATTTGAAAGTAAGGATAAAATGAAGGTAGATATAAAAGGGATATTGTAGTCTTGTAGAGTTTCACCAGAATATGAGTTGTAGAATGACTTGGCTTTAAGCTGGAGTGATACAGTTTTGTTTCCAAGAACCTTTGCTCTTTTGATCTTCTTTATGATAGTGTTTTGTGAAGTTATTCAACTACTTCAGCGTTTATAATCTACCTAAATATCAACTACCTTTTAAAGAGCATTATTAAATTTCAATTTATTGGTGATTAACACTACCTTTCATCTGGTGCAGTTGCATATCTTTAATATAAAGTTGATTTTTTTCTCTAATTAAAGAAAATGAAAGAAGGTGTAAGTTTTTCCCTATTTTATAAAACAGAAATTTGTATAAAAAATTAAGGTAGATTTTAAAAGGTTCAAAATTCTTCCCAGCTAGCATTAAGAAGACAAAATTACCTTTTCGTCTGCGTAACGTGAAGAAGGTAGAAAAATACTATTAAAAGGTAGAAACTAGAAAGTATACCAAGATGGCGTAATGCGTAAAAGGTACTGCCAAAAACCTAAAAGGTGTTACCTTATTGGTGGTTATACCTTAATAAATTGGTTCATTGAAGAAAAGTTCTTAAAATTATATTTTAGAAGTAAAATTTAACACCTCTTCTAGTGTAGAAAATGAAGTAAGGAAAGATGAGAAAAGATAACCAGTATACGGTACGCTAAGACTGTTAAGTCCTTGGAGATTCCTCAACGTAAGTCGTAGATGGTCCAATAAACGCATGATAAATATTCAGACATAGTTGATATAGACAATACATTTTTCTGTATTTACTATGTCGAGGTTGTTGTTTCCCACTGTGGAGTTTCACAACCCCAAGAATTTTTATAAGTTGACGAACGGCAAACGAGAGGAAGAAAGAAGCGAGTGCACCTTCTGACGACGCACGCGCAATCTTCTTCTCTTTCGCCCACAGCGTCAAGTATGCGTGCAATATTGGCACCAAATATATACACGTTCTGCGAATAACTCACACAAAACCCTACAACTTTTTATATTTATTTACTTCTCCCGCACAAAGCCAGAGGGAGCCCTGCGCAATCGCAGTGGGAATGGGCGACCGAGGCCACAACGACGTTCGTGATTGAAACAGTTTGTCATGCGTTTATTGAGACTCGAGTGCGCACGCGTCCATCAGGAATTCCAAGGACTGCCAGTCTAACAGCATTCAGTGATGAAATATTTGTCACTTTGAGTGTTCCCGGTAGTAGGCGTGCTCGCACTTGATGTGAATGTTTTGCAGCGTCCTCAGGCGACGGTTTGTGAAATAATAATGCTTGGAGAGCGTTGAAGTGCCCCCTGAACACAAAAAATGGCAAAATTGAAATTTGTTATTATAAACTTAATTTTTAATTTTAAAATTTTTTATAGGATATACAAATTGACTGATTTGTAATTAAAGTTTCCAATGTTACCTAAATTAACTTAAAAAAAAAACAAAAATCATTAAAAAGTACTAAAGTTTATCATTTTCTGCTTTTTCTTAGCATTTTCTCATTTTCTGCTTTTTCTTAACATTTTCTCATTTGCTTTAGTCTTTGGCGCCATCCAGTGTCTAAATCTAAACTAAAACTTTCAAACCCCACCACCAGAGTGCGCAAATAATCAATGGCGGCCGGAGGTCAATCAAAAAAGGTAAATCGGTGACGGTACTCTTTAATTAAGCTGATTATCAGCTAATCAGCAAGTTATTGCCTTGAGAAAACTTATAAACTACTTATCTAACACTTGACCGGTCGCGTTAAAAATACTCCCAACCGATCACGAGTTAATCGGCTTTCTATAATGTCAACAACAACAACAGAAAATGAAATAAGAAAATGAATTTTATTTTTAGTATAAAATGCTCTTAAATTAAATTTATGATTGACAGAAGAAAGTGACGATCACAAATGACGTCACAACACATCAATACAGAATTTATATTTTAGCTATAGACCAAGTGTAAAAAATGAATTATGGGTATTTTAGGCTTAAAATGGAATAAAGATTTTTTCAGATTTTTTTTCACTTAGGGGTGTAGCATATGACGTCATAAAGTTAGTTCTAGGTCACGTGATGCAGTTGAGTATTCCACGCTTGATTTCCTGCATTTTTTTTAAAGTCATAAACAAGTTGCAAATTGTACAATTATTCAATTTGTTTGTGTGTTGGGAGTTTCATAGATGACAGTAACAGTCAGAAATGAAGTTTGAGGTTTAAAAAGTTCTAAAAATGACAAATAATTTGATGCATTTGGCTCTTGAGAGGGTAAGGATTTATTTATTTACATTTTTTTTTTTTTTTGTAATTATCTCAAGGCTGTACCAGGAAAACGTAATTGGTACCTTTGATATAAGGGTTGGAATCTGTAAAAACTCTAAAGAGTTTGTTTAGTGTCAAGGACAAAGTAAATGAAAGTTTAGCAAGTTTTTTTATTTTATTTTACATGGGAGTTGAATAAAATGATGTGTTGTGGGTCAATGTTCTGTTTGTGCTGTCACCTGGTGGCGAGAATGGTCTTGATTGATTTTAGAAATCAATGCTAGAAATTGGTATTTCTATACTTTTGTTGGTTGTAGCTTGTGTTATTAGGTGACCTTGAATTGTATTTGTTGGAAAGTTTGTTTTACCTTGGTGACACAGGATATGTATTTATTATTTTCTGAGAAAATGAAGTTTTTAACTGTGGTTTTTAACAGAAGTAATAAAGGAAATGACAGAATAATAAAATGAAGGTAATTTAGGTGATAAGCATGAGTACTGAGAAAAGATAGGAAATGAATGTTTTGTAACATCAATTTGTGAGTTGTAAAAATGGGCTTAGGAAAAATGTGCAAGTTCTGTGACCGGTTCATCTGAAAATTTAAATTTATTGGTTTTTAAGTTTTATGTATGAATGTTGTGTTTATTTTATGAAATGAAAAATCCATTATTGGTTTACATTAAAATGCAGAAATTCGGGATCGGTCCATCTAAAAATTAAAAAATACATGATTACTTAATCTGGAAAAAAATAATATTTGTAATAAATTATTCTACTTTTTTACTGTAGATGATTGAAATTTTGTAATCGGTCAGTCTAAATTACATAAAATTTGTGACCAATCTATCTAAAAATATCGAAATTCCATGACCGGTCCGCTTAATAACCAACAAATCAAATCCTCAGTTATTTTTAATTAAAAAATATATTTTAAAATTACTAAACTTTCAATTGAATCATACAAAATCCACGACCGGTTCATCTAAAAACTACAAAATCACGACCGGCCCATCTAAAAATACCAAACTCACCAAGTATCTTAAACTAACCACTAAAATCTTAAAACAACTAAACACCGGTCCATCTAAAAACTATTTCCAGTTCTCACTCTACTTATAAAATTATAACCTGACATTAGCAATCTTGTTTTCAAAACATAAAAAGTATAAGGCGTGAATCCCACCTACACAAACCGCTTTTCAATGCTCTTTTAAGGCCACAGGTCACTGAACCAACGCTCAGAGCAAAATTCTCGGAGAAAATTGACTAATATGAATTTTCTTCTCTCTTATTCTCATTCTTATGACACAGGCCCGGCTGCGAACCAACATGTCCATTCCGTCCATCGGTGGGCAAGAACCGAGATACGTGTCGGTTGAATCGCAGGATCAACGCCAACCCTTTGGGTCAAGATTACTACAGTGTTTTGGACTGTCCAGACGATTCATGGGGAATGGGTTTCGGCGCAACTTTTCAACTGTTGTTATGGTAAGTTTTAAAAAATGTTAAACAATGCCAAAATGCATGGCATTGTTTAAACACACATTGTTGATAAAATAAATAAAACAATAAATCAGTTATTAACAATTAAAATAATACTTGACTTATTTCATTGTTAAAAAATTAAAAAAAAACTACATGGCATTGTTAATTTAAATTAACAGTTTTTAACAATTGTTGGAAATGATGTGATAATTTATGTGATTTTGTATAATGAAAAAAATGATTTTATTATTGGTAATTATTGGCTTTGACTGAAAGATTAGTGTTTCTTTAAATAATAGGAAACAATAGACAATATTTTTTCAACACCACTAAGGAAAAATATAGAATTTAAACAATGAACTATTTTTTAACAATTAAAACAACATTTCATTATAAAAATCCAATTTCACCATTATATAAAAAAAAATACATGACATTGTTTAAACACCACATACTCATAGTTAAAAGCAACAAAAACTTGAAAACTTGAAAATAAAAAAATACTTACATTGTGTAACACTGAACTTGAACCTCTTCATTCCAATATCCAACTGCATTAAACTCTCATTAAACCACAGCCATAAATTCTTTCACACAATTGAAACCAATCTAATCTTGAATCCATAACTAGACACACCCAATCCATCATTTCCAACCAAACTCTAAACGCCAAATCAAATCAATCATCACTCAAAAACTCACCAACAATGACATCAGATCCCTAGAAATGACTCCCAACACCACCACCAGACTGTTTTTCCAGCTAAATACTCAAATTGATTTCTCTCCATTCGCGTGCGAATACCTCGGTCAAGGCTGAGCTCTTATACCGCTGTCTCCAGCGATACCGAAAGAGACAATCGATAATCGAGCGATAAGGATAAAAGTTGTACTCTAAATTACACACAAGCCATGGGGATTGGTCGGTGGCCGTGGTGCCGAAGGAGTTACCCGGTGTCTCCGTCTCCGCCGACCGCCGAAGAGTTGTACGAAGTATGGGCGAAAGAAAGGAGTCGGAGGAATTCCAGAGTTCGTCGGTGTTCCAATCAACCTGGATGTCAGCATTTGTATATGTCTTCTATTGCGAGTTCCTTGGGATTGAGTAGAGAAGGAACACCGGTCAGAAGGTCTGGGTCTGCTGTCAAAACTTATGTAAGTTTGGGGGTTTGTTGGGGGAGGGTGGGTTCTTGTGTTGGGTGGGTTTTAAGGGATAGATGGTTGCAAGTTGGAGAGGTTTGATTATCTTAAAAAATAGTTTTTTTTTATTTTTTTAAAGTTTGATTAAGCTTATGTAATTTTTTGATAATGGGGTTAGAAGTGCAGTGAAGCCTAAGAAGTGGTGAACACAAAAAAAATTTTCCGTAAAAGATTTTGTACACTAATAACTAATAATAATTAAAAGTTTTTTTTTTTTTTTTTTTTTAGCTTTTTGTTGACCGGTTTATCTAAAAATTAAAAACTTATAAAATTTTAATATAAATTTATAAAAACTCTAATTTTGGTTTAGAAAATCAATGTATGAAATTATCTTTTGGATTTTGAAAGAAATTAGAAAATTCAATTTTTTTTTTTAGACCTTGTTGATTGGTCTATCTAAAAATAAAAACTCACGAAATTAATAATATATTTATAAACACTCAAATTTTGGTTTATTAAATCAATACCGGTATGTAAAATTGTCTTTTGAATTTGGAAAGAAAATTCAATTATTTTTTTTAGACTGTTGGTGACCGGTCTATCTAAAAATAAAAAATTATAAAATTATAACAAGAAATTTGTAAAAACCCAACTATTCATTATAAAATCAATATATGTGTGTGTGTGTGTGTGTGTGTGTGTGTGTGTGTGTGTGTGTGTGTGTGTAAAACTAATAAGATTCTAGCATTAATTTTATAAAAACTCACACACTACCGGTACCCTTATAAATAGAACAAAATCAATGTAAGAAACTCTTTTAAATTTTAGTTAACTTAAACCTTGCAAATTTTCCACATCAAACAAATACACAATTTAATTTCCCAGAACAAGCAGCAATTATCTTGGAAATTATTTCAGTTGCAAAACAAGAATAAATTTTCTTCTTGACAGTTAACAACAGGGAAGTCCAACTTCATGCCCTTAACAGTTACAAATGTCATAACCAGTAGCTTTGAAAAGTTGCTTAGAGACATGAAATAAATAATAAATTCCAAAAAAAAAAATATATTCTGAAACATACATAGTTACAATTATAATGGCAATCACAATCTTTTCAGTCTTTGAATATATAAAAATCAAACTTTTACGTCTATAATTATATTGATTTCCATTACTTTTAATAGTTCAATGACCTTAACACATAAAATACTAATTGTAGTATTTTTTATATTAATTTTTACAGTGAAGCATTTTTTTTTCATCTTGTTGTTTGTATCACAAATTGCCTAACCAAAATAAAGTGTCAAAACAAGTTTCAACATTTTTTTTAACCTGTGTATAAATTATTATTATCTATTTGTTTTTGTTGCAGCCTGCTGATACAGTTAGCGTGGTTGAAGTCAACGAACTCCAACGTGTCCCATCGCTTGACAATTTGTCAATTCTCAGTCAATCGCAACTTCCTCAAGGGAGAATTATTTTTACTGATGAATTCTCATATGAAGAAGAAGTAAAAATTTTTTTAAAAATATTTATTTATTTATTTATTTATTTATTTATTTATTTATTTATTTATTTATTTTACCACTCTCTGACTTTTCTCACAATAACTGCATTCAAAGTTAAAAATTAAAATCGGATTAGTTTGATTAAGTTGATTGGTGACGTCATTTGCCCAACTGTCCAACGAGCTGCCCAGTCATGCAAATAACGTCACCAATCAACTTAATCAAACTAATCTGATTCTGATTTTTAACTTTGTATGCCACTTATTTGATTTATTTTTTCACACTATTTAAATTGAATTCCACACTTACATTCAAAAACCTGAAAATCTTAAAAATTACAATTTATTACTTTTTTTATTAAGGTTGTTGATTTACATTTTTTTTTTTTTTTTTTTAGCTAAATTACGTTTTTCATGTTTAAAGGTTTTAAAACAAAGCATTGTATACATAATCATAACCATCAAAATTAGCGATTGGTCGGCATTAATATAAATCTGAAATTGTGACTTTTACCAACGGTAAAACGCTAAAAATAGTAGTACAAATAGAAATATGATGCGCATTATAAAATTAATAAAATTTCGAATTTTTATTTTTTCAATTTTTATGTCGTTCATTAGTATAACATCGCACTAATTTTGTTAAGTCGTTATATTGTCATTAAAACTTGACGCACATGACAAACCTAATGTTTTACTCGTCGGTTCGTAATTAGCTGAAAAATTGTAAATTTACAACAAATTAATTAAGTTATGGGAAAAGTTAGGGAGTGGTAAATTCACAGATTTTTTAGTATGAAGATTAGGAAAAAGAGTGTGTTAATAATATATTTATTTATATATTTACTTTCTTAGGGTGGCCGACCTTTTTGTCGAGTTCACGGAAGAACTTCGATGGACGAAGTTGGGGAGATTATGGGACATGACTGGAAACTGGCTCTTCCAACAATAGTTATGGTTGTCATAAGCAGCATAAAGGGTAATGACAAGTGGAAAAACCATAAACAATGGCAGAATCTCCAAA
Organism: Geophilus truncorum; assembly: GCA_034695745.1. Taxonomy (NCBI): domain Eukaryota; kingdom Metazoa; phylum Arthropoda; class Chilopoda; order Geophilomorpha; family Geophilidae; genus Geophilus; species Geophilus truncorum. The sequence continues at coordinate 7,811 of JAQFZP010000063.1, read as the reverse complement.
AAGGAATCATAGAGGCAAGTTTCAATGATGTTGAAACACTATAATAAAATAAGCAATAATTTGCCAATTATCAATAAGTGGGTTGTAAAACTTTTTGCTGTTAAATAATTAAGAATGGTAAAACTAGGTGTGACTCACTTAGTCTAATTGATATATTGCAATCACTAATTACAGTTTTATCCAAATTGAACATAAAGTTAACTTTTCTAATTATTTGTATTTTTTTAATTTTTTTTTTTTTTTATTTTTTTTTATTAGGCAGCTAACACAACCAACATGTGGATTATAACCCATGGATCTGACTTAGGTGTACCCAAAATGATGGGTAACATAGTCCGAAATGAAAAAGAGCGACGCCAAGCGATGAAATGCTACAGACATCCCAAGCAGACCGGTCCAATGTTTCCTAATTTGTATTTATTAGGAGTTATAAAGAAAAGTTTTATAAAATATGAAGATCAATTAGAAAACACAGTAAAATAAAAAAAAAATTTTCTAGAAAAAAATTATCATTTAAATAAAAATCATTTTTATATTTAAGACTAAAGTTCAAGTGAGAAATGATGGAAACTGTGAAGCAATGAAAGTGGAACTAAATCCAGATCACTCTCATTTTATAATTGTTGAGGATTCAACTGAAAATCCCAGTGTAGATGAAACTTTCCTCCTTAACCTCGAGAAGTATATTTTACATGGCAGTGATGGCAACGAATTCGGTTAGCGAAAATATCAAAATCTCAAAAAACAAATTTTTTTTAACTAACATTATTTTTTTAGGTGATGTGAATGCCAATCCAAATCCCACTGCAAATGGTGCGAGGAATTCTATAAGAATTGACAACAATGCTGCAGCCATCAACGATAACTTGACCATCGGTGCCAGTCAAATACCGGTGATAGCTTTGGTCATAGGTGGGGGTTACAAATGCACCTTGATGATCACAGAGCAGTTGAAAAGTGAAATTCCAGTAGTGGTCATTAAGGGGAGTGGTGGAGCAGCAAATTTGTTAGCATTTGCATATGAGGAAATCAAACAAAAGTATGAAATTGAAATATAATTGAATTTAGGCAGTCATTAAAGGTTTGTTTTAGGTCTAGAGGCGAATGGGATCCAGACTACGTGGAGAATTTTATCAAGTCAGAGTTGTCGAAGAAGATAGCGAGTAGTTTTCCAAAATACAGGGATAATAATTTAGCAAGGAATAAATTCAGGGATAGTATTCTTGAATGTATACGAAATTCGCACAAAGTAAGATTGTTTTGCACTCTCGAGTAACTCGTTTCTTAGAAAATCTAAACATGTTAAATGCGTCTCTTTTTTTTTAGGAAGGTCGCGTGTTTCTTACGTTTCTCGACATTTATAGCCATAAGGTGAATTTGTCCGAGTTAAATCAACATTTATTACGCGCTTTGTTTAAAGGTAATTTAAAATACAGTATATAAAAACAATATGTAAATTTATAAATTTTATATATTATTATTGTTTAGCTACATCTATGATCCAAGATCCCCAAGATCCCCAAGCAAAGTGTCCTCAGTACATTAAAAAGGACATGTATCTTACCCTAGATTGGAATAGCCCTCATATAGCACTGTCAGAAATATTCCAGAACAAACATATCAAGTATAAGGTATAGATAAAATGATAAAAATTATAAATTTTTAATTAAAGTGAGAAATTTACAGGTTGACAAGAATTTGTTCCAAACCGCTCTTCTTCGGACAAATAGAGAAGATTTTATTTCCCTTTTTCTGGACCAGGGGTTCCAAGTTCACAGATATTTAAATGAGAAGAGATTTTTGAAGCTGTTCATGAAAGCCGAGTGTCCAGAGTTCTTCAGGACTGTGTGCATGGAAGGAATGCTGGGATATAGCTTTGTAAGGATTGTTATTTAGAATTTATGAAGACATAGAATTGATGTTCTTGCCACCTAGTATTGAAAATTGACAGTTTGACAATTAGTTCTAAATTTTAATACTAGAGGGCAATGTTCTTATCTGGACGTAATAACATTACAATAAATTAAATATTGAAAAAATATATCATTCATGTCAATATAAATGTATAGCCCCCTAGTGTTGAAAATTGACAGTTTGACAATTAGTTCTAAATTTTAATACCAGAGGGAAAAATTCTTAGCTAGACATAATACCATAACAATAAATTAAAATTTAAATATTGAAATAAATGTATTATTTATGTCAATATATAAACATATTGCTCCCTCGTGTTGAAATTTAACAGTTTTGAAATTAGTTTTTATTTTAACATTAGAGGAAAATACATTTCAGTTACACATTGTAGCATTATAATAAATTAAATACGTGAAAAAATATTGTGGCAATATAAATTTATTGCCATCAGCCCATCAGTATTGAAATTTGAGTTTGGAAATTAGTTCAAAATTTTAGCACCAGGGGCCAATACTTTTAAATTTAACATATTTTGTATATAAAATGTTTAAAAATCATTTTTCTTTTTCAGTCTGTTAAACTTGGAAATGATTTCCTAGCAAATGATTTCAACTGGATAATCAAACATTTAACCAAACTAAGAAATTTTGTCGATTTGGACGAATTGAACGACAACTGCATGGACACCGGCACACAACGGTCACCCATCGAACAACGAATAGCCGAAAGAAAAGTATATACCGTACAATTTAAAATAATTTTATATATAAAATTTAATTATTTTTTTACTTTAGGCACAAACTCTTCTAGCATTATGGGCAGTTCTCATGAATAGGCCTAAGTTGGCTAAATTATTCTGGGAAAGAGCGGATTATCCGGTCCACTTATCGCTTGTCATTGGATTAATGTATTCAAAATTAGTACCATATGTGAGAGAAACTCACTTGATTCAGGAAATGGAGGAAAGAAGCCAGTAAGACATTAAAAATAATTAATAATTTTTTAATTTTTTTTTAAATTTAAAAATTTAATTTTTTTTTAGGGAATTTGCAAATATGGCTGTCTGTGTTCTAGATATGAGTTTTCTACAAAATAATTGTAGAGCTTTTGATATTTTAAGTGAACAAGTCTCAGATTGGAACTTCAAAACAGCTGTGGAGATTGCCGCTGATGCCAGGAACAGAGCTTTCATTGCTCATCCCTGTTGCCAAAAATGGCTGACCAATTTGTTTTTCGGAGATATTAGGATAAGGGAATTGAAATGGGGGACTGTGACTTTACCGGTGTGGATCAAAGTGGTGTTGTCTGCTTTTTTTATTTTTCCTATGTATATTTGGGTGCATTTCAAGACCGGGCAGAAACGGTCAATTATGGGGATTTTTGATGATGGAGGTATGGTTTTGTAATATTAAGGTTTTGTTTGAAAGTGATAATTTTTTTTTTTTTTTTTTTTTTTTTGGCAGATTCAGATGAAGGGTCAGATGCAGATTCGGATGCTGAGACAATTAGTCAACCACCGCTTTCGAGAATGACCAGCAAAGAGGCACGACCGTCGCTTCCGAATTTTATTAATCATAAGTAAGAAAATGAATTCTGGGTGATTTTTAAAACAAAAGCAATTATTAGCTTTATAGTTATTTATAACAGATGCAAATTTGCATAACAAAATATTTTATCACCTAAAAACGCAATTTTCATTTAAAATGTATAAATTGCTATTTTTGAAAAAAAATTGCATAAATTTGTAAAAGAAATTTATGAGACATGCATAAAATGTGCGGCAGGTTTTTGGCGAAAAACCGATAAAAACCTGTACAAATCGGTAAAAATTAAAAATCCTAAATTACATAACGAAATAAAGCGATTTTTGCCGTGATTTTTGGGGAAAAAAAAATCGCTTTATTTAGTTTTTTTTAACGAAATGAAGCGATTTTTTCTCGTTTTCTCGTAAAAAAAAAATGGAAAAAAAAAATCGCTTTATTTTGTTTTTTTAAAACAAAATAAAGCAATTTTTTCCGTGATTTTGGGAAAAAATCGCTTCATTTCGTTAAAAAATAGTTTTATTTCGTTTTATAAAAGCGAAATAAAGCGATTTTTTTTTTAAGGAAAAAACGAGAAAAAATAGCTTTATTTAGTTACAAAGACGAAATAAAGCGATATTTTTTTTCAAAAATCACGGCAAAACTAGCTTTATTTCGTTAGAAACGGGGAAAATTCGCGGGGGAGGTGCTTAAAAAGCAACAAAAATCAAAAAAAAAAAATCGAATTAGACACGAAAAATTTGAGACAGGTGAGCATCCTAATGCAACCTGAAAAATCCTGTGCCTTAGCGCAACCCAAGATTTGCGCCAAAATGAAACTTATTTTATTTAAAAATCATAATTAAAAACTAAAAAAAAAATAAAAATCTGCAACCGTTCGCACCCAAATGCAACGCGCCTTCATTCATACCAGCCATGACAAAGGTGTTTAATGTGTTTTATTGATACTAAATATTCTAATTTGTAAAATTTATTAAAAAAAATTTACTTTAGTAATTTAAATCACTACATAAAGTGTTTTTTCAAATCTTAAATTTCAAATTTTTATTTATCAGGAAAAAAATTGCCATTATTGTCATGTTTAAGTATATTTTGCATAAAAATTCAAGCTCTAGTTGTAATTTACAAAAGTCATTGCTGAACTTATGTTTAACATATAATTTATATATTGTATGAGAAAAATATCTATTTGCTACCAAAATGTCTTCAAAAATCTTAACTTTATTTTCCAAATCTTTTATAAAAATTCACAAAACATTCATTATTCATATTATATTATATTATATTATATTATATTATCTCTTTCTTTATTATTTTGCCAAAAGCAGACAGCCACCAACTAATACTATTGAGTAAGTGGTTTACTTGGTCTCATAACTACATTTTACTATTTTACTAACTCTTTTTCATGCACTGCACTCTTCCTTATAATCACTTTTTAACACAAGATTAGTGGAAGTTTACCCACAGTCACAGTAAGAGTAGAAAAACTATTTTAGCATGAATTAGTCACTTTGCATGCTTTTGCATTTTGCTACATTTCATTATTATATTAAAAATAAATACATATTAATATTAATACTATATAGGGTGGTTCAAAAGAAGAGATTTATTTAAATGAAAAAAAAATATTGTTTCTAGTTTACTTGTGTATGACAGATAAGTCGTAATTTGCCTGCAGTCCATTCACAAGTGAACTGGAAACAGTATTTTCTTCATTTGAATTAAATCACTTCTTTTAAACCACCCTGTATACTAATAATAAATATAAACTTAATTTCAGATTGGACACCATTGACCACATCTCCATCAGAAACAAGACAAAAACAAGAACTTGGGACTGGAACATGTTGAGAACACCGGTCACTTTCTTGCAGTACTTCCAACCCAGACCTCAACCTCCATTACTAAAAAAAATTTACATCATGTGGAATGCACCTGTCACTAAATTCTGGACTTACCAAGTATAAATCAAACAACTAGTGATGAAATATGGAACTAACATCAATATCTTTTCCAGATATTTTATATTGCGTATCTAACCCTCTTCAGTCTTGCCGTTCTCCAACCCCATTGTGGCTGTCTGAGGCTTGACGCAGCAGTTTGGGTCTGGACTGCGTTGATTTTGATGGAAAACATTCGCAAAGCATACATTCAATATAGGGTAAATTAATTATCAAAATTTTTAACCTTTTTCTAAAATTGGATATTAAAGTGCATGTCATAATTATTTTTTTTTAATTTATTACGAAAAAGAATGGTTAAAAATGTATAGTTTAATTCATGAAATTTAATTTTTTTGCAGAAATTTATTTAAAATTTGTAAGTTAAGGAACGTTTGATTCGAAAAAGAAGTATCTACTTCGTTCTCGGTCGTGATGTAATAGCAGTCGGCGTTTACTTAAAAATTTAACGACAGATGGTGTTGGATAATTGGAGTTAGGGGAACTCAGCTAGGCAAAGGATTAGTCTCATTCTTATGCTATTTCGTCACGACTTTTCAGACGTGTTCAAATTTCGTTTTTTTTGCCACAATCTTAAAACTAGAATTTATGACATAAAAACAAGATATTTAAAAAAAAAATTATGAATTATTTAAATTTTGGTGAAGATTCGCCTTTCAAACTTTCAAACTTTGAAAAAAAAAAAATTTTTTGTGACATTATCACTTTAAAAAATTTATTCATAGCACATTAGAATTTAAATGAGTATTACTCACCTCAGAAAGCTTATTCTTACAAAATCTTCAATAGAAAAAAAATTATGCTTAAATGATTGATCATTTTAATGCATGATTATTTAGACATAAGTTTTTGTGAGTGTTTTCGTGAGTTAACAACTTGAGATTTTGAGAATATAAAATTTTTTGAGTTAGATAGTTAGATTTATATGTCAAAAATATTCAATGAATAGTTTTTGTTTAATATCTAATTTCAAAAGGGGTCAAACATTTTGCATTATAAAGATGAAAAATATTTATCATTTTTTAAATTTATTTTAATAGGATTACAGTAGTGTGCCACTGCTAGCAAGTTTTATAGAAATCATCCTCTTGTTTTTATTTTTATTATTATACATGACGGTTCGGATTCTGCCGCGTCCACTTTCTGGCGGCGATTTCGACGAAATCTTCCACGTACCCATAACCCCTTACACCGCTCGCGTTGTTTTGTGCATCGGTTTACTCTACGTTTACTATCGTTTTATATGGATTTATTTACCCATCAGCCCCACTCTTGGACCATTGCTATTCAGAATTAGATTAATGGTAAAATCATAATACAGTCAACTCCCTAATATCCGGACATAGGGTAGGACTGGGAAAAGTGGCCGGATATGGGACCTGGCCGGGTAAGAGAGAATATTTAGTGTTGGGAAACATTAAAAGGGGCCGAGACCTTTGGCCGGATAAGAGAGCTGGTTGGATATCAGTATGTCCGGACATGAGGGCGTTGACTGTAGATATAATAGAGTTTGTGAAATTATATTTTACATCAACTTACAACTTAATAACATAAAAAAAAGCTAAGAATTTATTTATTATTTTATTTATTTATTTATTTATTTATTTATTTATTTATTTATTTATTTATTTATTTTATAAGTTAATAAGTTAGAGAAAAATTTCGCAAACTCACCTAATAATAAAAATGTTTAATTAATTTAATTTAATTAAATTCTACAGGTTACTGTTGACTTCGTTCACTTTCTCCGTCTAACTCTTTTATTCATCATCAGTGGTGGAATAGTGATACACGCAGTCATGTACCCTGACCACCCAATGAACAACGAGCTTTTAAGACGAGTATTTCATAGAGCTTGGTTCACTTTATTCATAACCCCTTTTACTGAGGAGTTAGAAGGACATCCAAATAGATGCAACAAGACAGAGACAGTTTTCTTATCTAGCCGTGCCAACTCGTGTGCTGCTGATTTTAGACACTCTAATTATTCTAATTATACAACTATAAGCAGTAATAATCGTAAGTTGATTATATTAGATGAAAGATGCATTCAAAGTATGACACTTACCAAAAATGAAAATATTGTCATAAGTTGCTCGCCATTTTATGAATTAAAATTGGTAAAAATTAATTTAATTAAATACAACCAAAGAACTAAAATTATAGGATAAATTAATAAATGCAAAAAATAATGTATTAGCGCCATCTGGTTGTGATTTTGCTGTAACCGGTTCGTTTTAAAATCACGGTTATTCTGGTTAGAGTTTTTGTTTTAGTTAGTTTTATCACAAGGTGGCTTTGAACTTGATTTTTAGTACAGTCAAACCCCTCAAATCCGGACATAGCCACCTCTCAATTCCGGCCAAAAGTCTCGGCCCCTTTCAATGTCCCC
>JAQFZP010000062.1:0-72762 GCA_034695745.1 Geophilus truncorum | reverse complement strand
GGTTTTCCCCTTTTCAGTTTGCCGCCTAGTGAGAATCTTCGTAACTCGAAGTCACTTCTCGTCGCGCGCGGACAGTACTCTCTTATAGATGGCGCAGGTTGCAAAACAAGACATGCGCAGTCTTGCTTTGCAACCAGCGCCATCTATAAACGAGTAAAACGAAAAGCTATAATGACGTCATATCAGCAATTGCGAAAATGGCGCCCGCCGTAATGACACGGAAATGACACGAAAAACGCTTCTTTTGTCACACAGATACGATAAAATCAAGTGAGATAAGGTAAGCTAAATATACTGACCAATGACTGAATGGCCGAATTTGAGAGAGTCGCTCTTATGCCCGGCCGCTCCCAACCCGGCCACTTTTATCATATCCAGCCTATGTCCGGATTTGAGGGCTTTGACTGTATTGAATCATGAATGCCACTATAGAAAATAGTAGGTGGGTTCGTTTATTTTTTGCACATGTCATTTTTTTTCGATATAAGTGACATATGACGTTAAAAATGTGTAAATTACGATTTATTCTTGATTTATACATGTGGAACTGTTTGCTTTGTTTTTTCAAGAATATTTATTTTTTTAAATAAAACAGAAATGTGATGTCATTTCTGTTATTTTGGTTGATTTAGTTCAAAAAGGTATGCTTTCGACAGCGTAAAAATTGATTAGTGTTGTTAGTTTTTGGTATTTCTGATTCGATGTTTTCTCCAATTAGGAAGTAAATAAAATTTAAACTAAACAAAGATTCTATAAATTTCTTAACCGGTATGTATTAAATGTTCTTACTTACGTACGGTACTTTGTTAACTAGTTTTTTTTTTACATGCCAAGCTTTTAATTAACGGTAAAATTGACAGGAAAAAGAAAAGGAAGAGGTTTCAATGTGTGAAATGGTAACGAAGCAAAAATACCATCACAATATCCCTTCGTTTAGCAAGTCTGAGTGCCGGGTAATTTCCCATTGGAGATTCAATTTGCTTAATTCACTTAATAAGCTGAAAGGTCATTTTGATCTGTCGAGCCTCGACCTACTTTTTTTTTAAATTTATTTTTAGTAGCAGAGAGTGCAATTTCCGAATCCCATAGAGAAAAGCTTCTGTAGGCAATCGAATTAAGTCGCATCTTTTAAATGTGTTTACGTGCAAAGAGAAGAAGATTTTAAGGAATGGGGAAAAAAAAGGTGAGTAATTGAGAAAGCGGGAGAGGGGTGGGAGTTGGGGGTAAAAAAGGGTAACGAGGTTGTTCGTGACTGTGGCCCGATGTTGTTTTCGATTGATGGAAACGATCGGTCGTGGACGGTCGTAGGGGGCAAGTACTTCTTAGTTTGTCCCATTTAATTAAGAAAATGCGCGTGACCGGGGCTCGTTGCCAAGATAGAGTTGTCTGTGGCTTTAAGGAGGACGGGGACCGTTTACCTCGACTGATGGGCTGATGTTTGGGTCGGGAATTCCTAAGTGACTCGTCCAATTGGTTAGTGGCACGCCAAGGTGAGAAGCAATTGCTTCTCGCTATACTTGGCTTCCTTCCGAACAGTAAAAACGAATGATGCCCACACATACTCAATTTTATTTATCACCAACTTTATTTTCATGGCTGGTTTTTTCAATTTGCATCACGTGGACAAACATTACCCCTAATCTGATGTGCTGTTACTTGGAAAACTGATCTGCACTGCCGGAAAAGTAGAAATGTGAAATTGTGGGGAATTATTGGATTTTTCTGTAGTTTTGGGCTTGGAAGAGTGTGTGCTTGCGAGTTGTTTTTCGATGCGTTGGAGATAATGAAAGTTGTTGTAACAGAATAACAGTCGTTAAAATATTGCGTAATTCTATAAAACATTTAAAAATTTCAACTATTTATACGTTTTATGCAAGTAAACATGATATTCTATTTTAGTATCGCCAAGAATGTAATCTTGGTGTATTATTATGCAACGTACAAGTTCTAAATTGCATATTAAACGTAAACTTAACAATGCATTTTGTAAGTTACATGAAAAATCGTGTTTGTTTTGATGTATTTTCCTAGCAGGTTGCACATAATCGTGAAATTGGCATTGTGAGACCAACATTCGAAGTATGGTTCGGAAGTTTAAATAATAGATTTTAAAAAATTATTTATTTAGTTTAATACAATCGTTTGTAAAATCGTTTTGGTGACATTTATCGTGCAGAGCAGAAAAGTGGTTACTTTTATTTATTTAGTGTTTTGGCTACAGTATATACAGTATATACAGTATGGTAAAGACTTTTGTACTTTTGTTGCATATGTAAACACATGTGTGAATCTAGCCTAAGACTTTTCATTACGTATAACTCATGTTATTACTGTTTATCAAACTTTCACATTTTTCCATTCAAACAGTCAGATCTCCTGTGGCCTTTGAGAGTAGAGGTTGTTGACGTTTAGTTTTTGAAAATAAGTTTGTTGAAGGTGATCTCTCTTGTCAGTAATAAAGGCCATAGGGTTTAAGTCATTGACTCCTGAAGCCTAGCTTCTGAACTAGACAGCTGAAACAACTACGCTTTCACTACAAATTGGCGACAAGCTTTTAGTCACTTGGATTTACAGTGAATGTAGTGCTGCTGATTGGTCAGTTTGGTGAACGGTCTGCAGGTGAGCCGATTAGTGAAGCTAATGGCTGAAATCCTTTCTTTCGGTAGTGTTAGCAACACGCTTCTATTTCAAGATTCTTTTGGTCTAAATCAATCGAAAGAATATCACGACGACCATACGGTAACTAACATTTCGCATCTTTGAAACATTTGACTGATGAAACGCCATTTTAAACGAAAATCTGTTTTGAAATGACAATAGTTGCATTTATTATCTTGGTTTTTGAAGTTTTTGTGTTTTTTGAAAATGGTTTTTGATACACAAATGTAAAGAAAAACGATATTTCAAAAACCACATCAACTTTAAAACTAAGAAATTGAATGCCACTATTGTTTATCACATCGTGGAATTTGAAATGTGACTACGGTACCATACCCGATTTCCATTTCTTCTTTATGATAGTACAGTGTTGTAAAGATTTATTTTATAATTTTCAAAATGTGGTTGCTAAGAATTAAACTCAAAATTGGATGTTTACGTCACTATGAAGGGGAAAAAAAGATTTTGCAAGAAATCAATTTTTTTTCTGGTTCCATTTCTGGTCTCATATGAAATACCAAATTCAGAAATGCAGTTATTGCATCATACTTCTATAATTTAAAGGCAGTGACACGTGACTTTCTGATCATCACGCTATTATTTGGGCATTAACGATGAAATGCCTCAGCCCCTTACAGCAATTACCACTTTTCTCAAAGTGATGTTGTGCACTCTAGTAAATGGGGTTGTTGTTGTCAATCTAAAGATTACTGCCCTCAGGGCAGTGGTTGACTTCAACATTCTTTCAGCTAGTTTAGGTTTTCGTAATCCAACATCAATCTAAGAGTTCATTAGCTTTTGAATTAAGGTTACATTTTATTTTTTTTAAATCACTTTTTATCTCGCGGGCTAAACTTATTGAGATCTTGCTGCTAGGTCCTGAGAGGGCAACCGTAAAACAAGTGCAATGTATTGTGGTCACGTGAAGCCGTGTGACGTCGAAAGCGTACCCGTAGGAACGGTTTACCTGCCCTTTGAGACCTGGCACGCGACTTTCTGCCATGTTGGATTTTTATGTGCAAGGGTTTGTGGGATGGAATTGATTTTTCAAAATGAAATGAAACGAAACGAAACAAAACTTCATGCCGTTTTATTTACGTTTTTCTAATCTAATTTAATCAATTAGCTGCCTTTTCTTGACGCTAATATTGCTTCATGAGTGGCATTTGACTTTTTTTTTCCTTTTTTTTTTTTAAATTGGAAATTTAAAACAAAAAACAATTTTTTTCAGTAGATTTTAATTAGAAAATTGTTGTTAGTTTCCCTTGAATTTCACACATGCCTACACAAAATGCATGTAAGAAAATTTAATGGGATTTTATAGTTTACCTGACGTAATCGAACAACCCACGTTAGGTAAATTTAAGTGGCTTTACTGGTCGTAAATAAAAGTTTTAAAAAAACCAAAATGACGTTAAGGAATATTGATGAAATTCTGTTTATCACGCCGGTATTTTTTATTTTGAGAATCCGAAAGTTATATTTTTATTTTCAAAATTACTGTTAGAAATACCATTTTATTTATTTTTAGTCATTTTCTATTTTTTTCTCGTTAGTAGAGCTTTAAATTTGAGTTAATTCACAATGTTATCAACGTTAATCAATTACCGTGAAGCAAATTGAGTATTCAATAAATGATTTTCTTTAATTTAATTTTTTCTCCCGTCTTTAAGAGTAGGGGAGGAATTTAATTTAATTTTCTCAACATTTTTCCTTTCTCTGTTCCAATTTGCTGTTTCAGTGGGAGAAACGTCGCGAGGAGGTGAGTGTTTTAATCTGGTGTTTTTCACGATAATTTATATATGTGGGGAAGGGGGCGGGTTAGCGTTTCTTTTTTGCTTTTCCGAATAAAGTTGGATCGGTTCCAAATTGAAAGATTTTTCTCGCTTCTCGACTTCCTGTAAAATCTTTGTCAAAGGATTCTTCGAAATTGCCGGCAGATCTAATTAAAAAAGATTGACCTATTAAAAAAGAGAATAGAAAAAAGTGTTCGAAAACCACTTAACTTGGTGCAAAAACTGTTTTTCCAATCGTTTTTTATATTCACAAAATGGATTGAATCTCGTCAAATTTTATCCATTTTTTCTCTTTTTTTTTTCCCTCGACAAAAAAAAACAATTGAGAATCAATTTAAATCTTAAACGAATCATTGACCTTTTGACGCTATCTGTGACCATGTTTGTTGGGAGTCAAAGGATTAAGAAGGAGGGGGTGTCGAGAGACGAAATGGTGAAACGCAGGAGGAAACCGGTTGGAAGCAGAGAGGACTCTGTGGGGAGAAAGTGCCTCTGTAACGGAACAAAATGATCCAATTGAATTTTTGCCGATCGCTGCTGGTGCCAGAAGGTGGCGTGTGAAGGGCAAACACAAAAGGGTCTCGCCAAAAGAGGAAGTCTGCGCCTGTTTAGGCCACGAATCGAAAGTGTGCAAAAGGGACTTCGTCCAGGTGCTATTCACAGCAGAAAGAAAAGGTTTGGTGAACCAATAGAAATACCGGTTACCTTTTCCTCATGGGTACTGCAAAGTCGCTCGCACATTCACCTCGTACGCACTTCGATTTTTTTATTTATTATTTTTTTTTATTTTTTTGTTTTTTTTTATTGGCTTCTACTTTAAAAAGACTTGGATCGATGCAATTGCACCTTGGTTGTCCAAATTAGGTTCCCTTTCATGAAGTGAACTGAGTATGAGGGACGAATGTAACACAGAGGGTAGAGAGCCAAAGGCAAAAATCTTTCGTCGTGACTTAACGTTACAAGGTTACTTGCACGAAGTAGCAAGAAACTCATGAACATTGGAAATCGTTAGTCTTGTAATTTACACGTAGGCCATGACTCGGTAGTTTAATACTATTGAAATTAATTACGTTTAAATTGATAACTATTAGTGATTATTTTATTACCATGAGTAATGATAGGCCAGCAAGTAATGATTTATTTACTTATTCTATTAGAATACAAATACGGTTAACTTTGTTATGTCAGTGAGTAGTAATTAACAATTTGACGTTTTCTTTTTAAAATGTAACATTGCAATGTCTCGTTATCCATAAATGTCATTCATTCTAAACAGTGTGACAGTCACAAAAAGCGATCACGTCACTTCAAAAACGACAGAAATAATCTCACAGAAGTAAATATTTCAGACTTTTCGTTAGACATTGCAAACAAAATAGGATTTTGAAGTCATAAATAATTGACAATCCACAAATAAAATCACAAAAACACAAAACGAACGCTGGCGTACGAGTAATTTCGATGCTGCTCGTGCTAGGCCTGGAGCTACACTTAACAACGTACCTTCGATATACAAGAATACAGATACGGTACTATGTGGTGTTGCAGAAAATCCTCTTGTTATTTTTTTCTTGTTGTTGCAGACAATTGATTTTTCAATACGGGTTCTTTTCTTTCGAGACCTATTCATGTGTAAAAGTATCGTACTATAGAATTACCTTTTTCTCTTTTCTTTTATCTAAAAAGAAAGCTTTTGTTTGTTTTAATGAAATAGCTTTTTTTTTTTTCTTTCATTGTTTACTGTCTGAAATCTTATTAGACAGAACCGTAAAAATGATTTCTTTCGGTAAAAAAAAAGTAAAGTTAATTTCAACAATTCTAAGGTTCGTAGTCGGGTTTTCTATATTTCTTAAGAGTCAGGTTAGTGTAAAGATTAATGCGATTTATTAAGCGCAGAGAAAACGATCAAGTGTTTTGATGCGAAATGAACAATCAAATGAGGTTAGTCCTCATTAAAAATGTTTTGTTCTCTTCTTAATTGGCCGGCTTAGGCCTTGCCAATAAGTTCATCGGAGCGGTTAATTACAGCCGTAGCGTGGTCGTTGGCGTGTGAAATATGCTTCGTTATTACGATTATGACAAGTGCGTTTTACGCTCTTTTGCTACCGGACCACGACCGGGTTTGGTCTTTTGTACTCGATTGTGGTAGTTTGCTCTCATTAGGAATTTGCATACGGCGAATGTTGCGATGATGGTTTTTAATTCTTTTTTTTTCTTTTCTTTCTTTCTTTCTTTCTTTTTACTTCATGATAATTAAGTCGACTGTTTTTGTTTGAAATTAGTCTCGCTTTAACCAAGTTAAGCTTAAAACGACATAAGTTGCAGATGCATTTGTTTTAAGCTTGAAATGATTTGAAAAGGGGAAGGAAGGAAGGAAGAAAATGTTATTTTATGACGCAGCGACAGCTGTGGTCAAATGCAACGAGATTATCGTTGTGTAATTAGCGACGACTAAATTTTATCGCGCGAGTTTTTCACCAAAGGAAGCGTCTGCTTTAAAAGGTTACGAATGAATGGCAAAGAAAATGTCACTTTTACTTTTGAAACAACTTACTTGTTAGTTCTATACGCTTCTGGCAACCAAATAAATAAACAAAGTAGATGTGTACTGCATCTTTTACATACCTTTCTTAAGAGTTCTTTAAAGGTGTATTAAGTTTTTTCAACTTAATTTAAACATAAAGATGTCATGTTAAATTTGTTTAAAAGGTCTAACTGTTAACCTCTCAGGACTGACAACTATACTAGCAAAGACAAAGAATTTGTCAACAAAATGTTCCTAGCAAGTAGCAACAAATTCCTGTGTCTGTAAACAAGCTTAATCTAATTATTTTCTGCACTTATCTCAGATGTGCTACTATTAGCTTGTTTATTCTATTTTTGGATTCGAAGTACGCTACTATAGTTCCGATCAATTGATGAATTATCCTTTGGCTTCACGGTTAAGTGAAAATTAATGTAATGAGAGGAGAAGCAACTTATTTCCGCTCTTTTAGATTGATTACTGATTAGTCTACTCTAAGTAATTTTCTTTCTGTCTATTTACAACTATTTTACATTAACTAACTATTTTTTCGCTTAAAATTGGCTTCAAGTCAGATGTGAGACTAAATATTAGATTTTTATGAAGTCAACGCTATCTAAAATATGGTACCGTATATTTTTGACGGCTTAATGGAGAATTAGATTTCTAATACATGCTACTTGTTTGTCCAATAGTGCATTATTTTTAGGCTGCTTATACTATTAGAAAATGGCTTCAACTTTAGACATTTAAAAAATCACAATTTTAGCTGTTTAGATTTACAATGTACACGTTTTAAATCCTAAAGCTAACACTACAGGGAATTGAATTCCATTCATTCGTCTCAATTGGTCATTTTCATCAAAACGAGAATTCATTGTGTTCATCGGGTTTCACTTTTATTTTAATCCCCATGGAAACAATAGTAAGAAAATAGTAAGCTTAAGCGTGTATTTTTCTCATACCGTACCTTAAGGGTGATCAATTGTAGTCATGAGATGGTTTACTTGTTAGATGCAAGTGAAATATCAAATTAACCCAGAGAGAAGTATAATTAAAAATGAGTGTAAATTCATTATTTTTGATAAAAGTTTTAATGTTTGCGTTAAGCCTTTAATTTGGTAGATTGAAAATATGTTTCAAGTTAGTTTTATAGTCGCTACACCGCAAAACACATTTCACACGTTACGCGAAATGTCAGTTTTGCATTTTGCTTCCGAGGATTATTTAAACCGGTAAACGGTCAAGATTTATTTCTTAAAAGAACTTGAAAGCGATTTAAAAATAGCGCTGAAAAATACGGTTAAGTGTTTACATTTAATATCTATGCCTAGATTTATAGCGTAGAATATGCAATATAACATTTTCGCTTTTATTTACATTTACCTACTGTACGTTAAAGCCAAAGCAAATGACGTCACAGGTTTCGTTTTATTGGCGAAACGGACATTTAAAGCGACGATGCAGTAAACGAGATTTTATAATTTGATGTTTGCATTCGAGTTTAATGTGTCGGTGGTTGGAGTAGGCAGGTTATCAGCAAACAGTACGGTACGGTATAAGTGGATGAAGGCTGGTGTTTGCCACTAGGAGCAGAGCAGAGCGCTCGATAAAACTTACGAGCTCTTTTCTCTGGCATAAATTTGAGTTATAAATTCATAGCGAGATTTTACGGGCAGATTGCTAGTGCAACAATTTTAGGAAAGCACCTACTGGGGATTTGCACAAAGATCCTCTCTCTGGCGAGAGACGTCGTTCGAATTTATGTCACCGAGAAAAGTTTACATTGAAAATATATTTAAATTCGACTTAGTTCTTCTTCTTTTCAAACTGTCCGTCTGACATGAATCTTATCTGTTTGCTCGCACTATTTTACGGCCACGTTGTGGACCGGTTTTTCTCGCCCTGAATTGCAATCGATAGCAATAAAACGTTTGAAACTCGAGTTATTCAGTTTTAAAATGAACTTCTCTTGCCACGTTGCTTTTTCATCCCTTCTCTTAATAGTTGTTGCTTGCTCCCTGATATTATCTAAGTGCACTTTTATGTGCAATTAAGCACGCATTAGAACGCTCGCTGTCACCGCCAATAAATTACGGATGGGACCCGCAAAATTTCTACCACTCGTTCGCTGGGGAATTGAGAAAATGTTTTGTTTATTTTTTAAAGATGAAAAAACGCGCCGTCTGATTCTTAAAGTTGTACCATTTTCTTCTCACACTTGCTTTCGAACAGCTTTGGGCTTGTAGACGAAGCAGTCGAGATTTTTTTTTATTTTATTTTTTTGGTACATACAGTACTGTACGTCACATTCGAAAACGCTGTTTTGCAAATGATGGAAAATCAGAGTTAGAACGAAGTACAGCACAGGCTTTTTTATTTTGCTTTTTGAAATTACCGTATATGAGGATTTTTCAAACTCGAATAATAGGAAAGTTGTGTAGAATAATAAAACAGGTTTTTTTAAACATAAAAAAAGGAGTTTAAACAACCTGTTTTCGAATGATTTTTTTTATTCATCGTATTTTTCGATTCCCAAGTCTTGTAAATGATGTAAAATTTAGAGAGAAAAGTTTGAAATTTAGTGGCCCGAAGTCCTAACATTTAATGCTCTCAGTGGGTTTCCCTGTAAGCTTATATCCACCTGTGCGCCTTGTGTTTTGTAGTTTCCCACACTCTTTCTGGCGAGGTAGTCGAAGTCCCGAAGAAATGTTTTGCTTGCTCGTTCCGCAAATAAAACCTTTAAACCGTGTTTCGTCTTTACGATGGCAATGAAATAGACGTCGAAAACTGTAAAATCGATATTCGGTAGAGAGCGACAGTGCAAATTGTGCGTATTTGCGTGTTAATTTGAGAAGATGCCCAATCAAGGACCGATTTTGCGGTTAGTTTAATGAATATATTCTATAAAACCTTATTTTCGGACAGGAGAGTAATTTTGCACGCGTCATTAATTAAGGATTATGTTTTACTGGATGGAATTAATGGTCTTAGTTTATATAAAATGCAAAAATTAAAAAAAGACGAGGGAATTTTTTTTTTTCTTTTTTTTTTTTTTTTCGTTGCGCTAAACCACAAGGCACTTGATTTGAATGAGAAAAGAGTATCCATAAACCGCGAGCCGTGTATAAAAGTGGAGAGAAATTAATGCGCAATTTACAGCTCGACACGCAAAAATCGAAGAGGAAGACGAGAAGAGCGAAGAGAAGAGGTTGAAGAGAGAATTTATTAGTGGTTTTGATCGAAGCAGTCGATGTGAAACACGAGTGGAGTCGGTTTTCGGATGTGGATCTCTTTGGACCTTTTATTCCCGTGTTGTCGAGACGCAGATGAACAAAGCTGCCTTCTAAATGAAGACGAATGGTACGTTGCCTCTGGTTGCACGCACAAAGACGCAGCAGGGAGCAAGATGCCTGTAAATTTACCAGCTACTTCCCTAAAGACGGTTTTTAGCTCTCTCCAAATCGCTACCGATTGCTTTGTTAGCGACTCGATCGTGTTTTCATCACTGCTTCGGATTAAACCAAAACTCGCTCACGGGAAGTCGTCCATCTAGTCTTAATGTTAACTTATTCTGGGCTAAAAGAAAAACAACAAATTCAATTAAGCTTTTAAAGCGGTTGAAACTTTCTTTTGTCGGGAAATTGAAATTTATTGGGCCAAATTTTTCAGGAATTTCTGCAGAATAACAATAGAAATTTACAGGAATTTGTAGGTGCAGCAAATTTGCTTGAATTTCTGCTGAATTTCAATTGAAAGTCGCAATGAAAATTTTTAATAATTGAATGGAAATTCGCATAAATCCTGTATTGGTGAATTTCCTAAATCTTTTTTCTTTAAATTTATTTCACTTAAGACAGAGCTTACTGTATGCCAATATTGCCAAACTCTGAAAATTGACGTTTGAGATAAATTTATTCCGCAATTTTACAATCTTCCTTTCTTTTTTATTTCTTTTTTTTTTTTTTTTCTTTTCTTTTATTTTATTTTATTTTATTTATTACCTGCATTATTTACTGCAAACAACTGGAGATGAAGAAATGATAGTGTTGAAAATGTAAGTGATAATGTTGTAACGAAATAATGGATAGTAACGTTGGCGTCATTTTATATTCACAACATCACATCTTTCCGGACAAGGGCATAACTCGCAGGTCACCAGGCGCGATCGACCGAGAATTCACTCTGAAATTCGAACCGGTCGATGAAGCGAGAGTTTGTGGAACCTCTCGAATTAGGGCGCATGGACCACAGTGCAAATAAGATTTTTTTAGTGGGAAATTTTTTTTTCGAGTTAGAGGACGTTTTAGATGCAGGACTTCAACTCGTCCGGTGCTGACTAAGACACGATCAAGGGACGGGAAGATCCTCGTGTGCAGACGCATGGAGAGGAGACCATCAAAATGATTTTATAGTCGAATACTAAAAAGAAAAAGAGAGCTAAAACATTATGAAAAGAGAAGAGATAGAGACTAGGAAAATGTGTTTCTCGATTGCGCAAAGCTTAAGTTTAATATGAGGCACCACTTGCTCTTCTCGCACGTCTGGAATTTCAATAAAAATAGTGCAAAATTAAAATTCTATCCAATTTTAGCCACTTTATCTTTTTCACGTTAGTTTTTTATTATTATTTTTTCCCCGCGTCGAATCTCGGCTTTATGAACGATGGATTGCAATAGTGGATAAAGTTAGTGTCGAGAAACGGACACAAAAAAAAGAGGGGGAAGGCAAAAGAAAAAGAATGGCGAAAGGATGAGTGGGCAGGGGAAATTCTTTTGTTGTTGTAGCTAACGTTATTTACGGTTGGAGTCAGTTGCCCTATCGGAGCTGCAACATTACCGAGTACATCGGCTGGAAATCTGACAAATGTTATCCCCTTTGCAGTCCTCATAAAAGCCGCGAGAAAAATCTATTAGCGCATTGTCATATCTCGCTTCCAGAAGAAAAGAGAGGAAGCAAGTTTTTGAATTTAAAAAACATTTATGTAAACCATCTGACATAGATCATGCTGGAATTAGCTGCGTGTGCAATACGTGCGTGAAATGTTTGTGGTACTATGTGCCAAAATGTAATAAAAACTCAAAACTTGGGTGCAACGACATGAAAATGGCAAAAATTTTATTTATTTATCACTTAAGCAACAAATTACTCTCGTTTCTCAGTTCTTTTGATGGTTTTGATGTGATCATGAACGTTTTTGTTTCTTCTAAGCTTGATGGTTGCATGGCAAGTTTAGTTGACGGCCTCAAATGATGTACCGTACAAATGAAAGACTTTTTTTCTATTTTCGATTGTGGGATTTTTCGAGTTTTAAATTCAACACTAGGTGGCAAATCACTTCTTAGCGAAGCGGCAACGAACTTTGTTGTCACCGGATGTGAAATGCAAATACTGTACCGGTAATCGAATTTCCATTATAAATTATCAAATCTACTGCTATTTTTGTATAATATTGCGCTTTCTAATTTTGCATTTATAATTACATTGAATTATTAATGAATATCGTACAAACTGTTAGCAGAAGGCGTGAAGTTTTAAATTTTATTAATTTTGATATATAAAGGAGTCAAACTAGACGGGGAGGATTTTTATATTTATAAATTTACAACACAATTCTAAATTACTAACTTCAATTTTTACACTCTTTTACTGTCAGTAGTTGATTTTACTTTGATCTTATACGTTTAAATTAAATTTTAATTTCATGTCTAACTTAATCATACGCTAACTTTAAAAGAAAAGAAAAATCAAGTCGATAACCACTTACCGTACTGTACTTCAATTCCAACACGATTAATTTACTTTGAACTGTTCGGCAGAATTAAATTAAGCGTTTAATATCATTATTAGCATTAATTTCTTTAATTTAGATTATTAATTTACCTTCAACTGTATTCACTTCATATTTCTTTCCTTCCATCCTTTCTGTACTTGTTTTGATAAGCAACTGAATCCACTTGTTTTTATAGTTCCAAGTTGTGACTCTTTTTATAACTCGTAATGTTTTCTTCGTTCTTTCTTCTTCTTTTCTTCTTTTCTTTTTAGTTTTTATTTCTTTTTCACAATTTATGTCGTTCGCCATGAAAACTTTAAACGGTTTTCCAATCGCTTTAACTCAAAATAACTTGCAATCTGAGTGCGCGAACTTTTTTAATTTCTATTTTTTAATTGAATGATCTTCGTTTATTGTCGTTTACCAATTTATTCAATTTGAAACAGGTTAATAAGTGAACGTGGGAAAAATGAAATGATAAAATAAATGGGTGGACGGGGAGTCGGAAAAGAAACTTTTTAATAAGAATTTTGTGGTTTTTATGGAAAAAGAAATGGGTATTAGATTACCATCTTTGTCGTATTCATCTCCCCTTTTTTTTATTAACTTCTCGATTTTTCTTTTCGAAAGAGTCCGAACGAACGACATAAAAAGTGGTGAAGATTGGATCATCTTTTGTAAGGTGTAGTGTCCCCCTCCCACAATCTCTCGACTGCATCACCACCGACTTTTATGAATTTCCTACTCTTCTTCTACTGTCGGAATTGGATGTTTGCTGCTATCGGGGCAACAAATCTCAAAATGTTCCAAATATCCACGTTTCATCTTCTCATCTCTTAGCAATAGACTTTTTTTTTCACTTTTACTTTTTAATTTTTTCTTTGATTGAGTTGAAATAAAGACTGAATTTATCTACTCGATGGAATAATAGGTTTGTTAACACAGAGTGCAATTTTGACCGAACTGAAATAACATTACCGGTTGAATTGAGGATGCAAAGTTTGAAATCTAAAGCTCAATATATTTTAACCGGAAATGGCATTTAAGCTAGTTTTAAATTGCAACGTTGCTTGTAGAATTGATCTTTTAATTCGTAATACAGTTGCTACATTGAGATGTCGAGCAGATTAAAATGACACTTCCGATTTCATGTAAAGTCTAAACACTGACAGCCTACATAAACGTATTTAAAATCATACATCTAAACCGGAAACAACATGTCATGCAGCTCTTCCAAGTTATAACAGGAAGTACACACATAGAAGTAACGGAATTAGTTTGCACCTAATTGTTCTGTACACCATTTCTGTTCGCTGTTGCGCATCCGTAAAGATGTAAATTTACATCAAAAAGTAACTAAAAGATCTCTAAAGAGTGTAAATTTACACCCATTATGGTGTTGCGGTGTAAGTTTTATACCAAAGTTGTCAAATCGGTGTTTTGGCACCATTTACACCCCCCTTTACACTCTTATTTATATGCGTGTGCAAAGTATTATATAATTATTTTTCATTAAATGTAAAATTACTAAAACAGGAAATTAGAAAATGCTTGAAACGTGGCAATTTGAAAAAACTAATAATTTGCTATCAGTTTGGCATTTTAATCATGAGACATGGTTCAACAGCTTCTCTTGACGACCGCTTTTTCAACTTTTCTTAAAACATTTCTCATCAACGTTTTGGAAGTCATCCAAAGTAGGCAGAAAAACCGATGCAATTAGCTTATAGATTTGCTTAGTGTGTTGCAAGTACTGCTGGAAAGACTTCTTTTGACCGAACAAAATGCATGGGGGTGTTCCATTAAGACGCTGACGCATATAGACCTCAGGCACATACCTATTCTGTAATAAAGCATCTGGTTTAAACCTTGCTGCGTTTCTTTATCTTTTTTTTTTCTTTTATCTTGGTTTAATAGGGTAAGGGAAGAAGATTGTGGTGTCTGAAAGGAAGGCTCCGATTTTAGTCTTCAGTTGGTTGATCGATTCCCCAGTCACCTATCATTTTACAACTTTGCTTAGTATACATTTGCAATGAGAATAGAAACTATAGCGACTTCAAAATCGGGCAAGTGTTTTAATTTTTTATGAGTGTTTAAACACTGAGAAATTTGGCTCGATCAAACATCAATTACTAGTACTGGTTCATAATACATTTCTACGTCTGTTTATTGGAAGTTGGAAGTTGCAAACTTGATGATGGGTATTGGATGAATGTTTAAAACGTGGTATAAATTTTAGATATAATAATGCAGTTGAATGGACTTTCCACACTTCGTAACTGACTAAATAAATACAAATTGACAGTTTCCATTTTTCTAAAGTTTTAAGCCCGAGATGTCGATATTTAATTGATTGTTTTTTCAAAGAAATTAGCTGTTATTTGCGGATATTTTTTTTTTTTTTAATTTGGAATTTGTAAAATTTTTGCAGTCTCAATTTTTACTTTTGGTGACACTTTTATTTTTTAAATAAAGACATTGTGAAAGTATGCCTGTGGAAATTTAAAAAAAAAAATTAATTTCAGGCGTTTTGAGACTTCGTCTTCAAATTCCTTGAATCTAGGTCAAACTCAGAGATCTGGCAACTATTTGTTTTATGAAAAACTAGTGAAACCAATCTTCATGAAATTATCTTACAATTGACATAAAATTAGTCAAACTTAGCTAATTACAGCAGCTATAATAATGATAATTCAATCCAACCATATTTTTTTAAGTTACGGTAAATATTTAACTTTGCTTGCGTATAAATTTTTTATGAACTAGACTACGGTACTTTTTAATTTAAATAAATATTGGGGTGTTTGGATCAAATATTAAACATTTCTGTGCTTTTCAGGGAATCCGGTTGTGGCAGATGATTTTTTTTAAAGTTTGTATGAATTTTTTAATAGAAACGACCTAACTTTAAAATTGCATTGGAAAGATCATTTGTAACAATTTTTTCAAGATAAATGTATAAAAATTACGGTAGTAATTAAATTTACAAGTTAACTTAACCGTTATTCTTAGACATTGCTATACTGTGGCTTTTTTGTTTTTAGTTGTGCTATAATAGATATAATTGTAATTACATCATTTATTCTCAACGTCTGATTTTACTGTACATAAAAAAAACATTTGCTAGTATGACGTAATGTTCCAGAATTTTCGCTTAGTGGAGTCATACCATAGAGTAATCAATGAACGAAAAATAGCTTGTTTTTTCTCATTTGTGGTGTCTTTGGAAGCCAACAATTGTTATGTTGTACAGTACACTAAACGTGACTCGTTTCCCACGACCGTCTAGCGAACGTAATGACAACAAACACAACACGAATGTAAATGGTTAAAATCATCTTAAATAGTGCAAAGAAAAGTGTTCTTATTTTTTGAGTAAATAAATAAATAAACAAGCAGTGCATTAAACAAATCTGCTTATTTTGCAAAAGATGCATCTTAACTGAATGCTTTTACAAATATAATTTTTAAATGAAAAAAACCAAAAAGTAGAATGCATTTGCCACAAATTCTAAAATATTCTAAAAAATATGAAATTAACTTGTTTAAAACCATATTTCAAATATGATTTTAAACAGGTTTATTTCATATGAACTACCGTAGTGTAATTGACTTTGTTAATACAGCTAGTGTTTTGCACATTTGTGGTTTGAAATTTAGACCTCGTAGGTTTAAAACATTCTCAATTGGTAGATTTAATTTATCTTTGACTAATACAGGTTTAATGAAAGTATAACATGGTTCAATTTTTATAATCTTACACCTTCAACCATAATTTAATAAAGCAAAGGTGAAAGGATTAATTTATTAAATTTGTACCACACCTGCATTAAATCGTTACTTATAGGTAGAATTTTCAGACTACTGAAGGTTAAAATCATTATTGTTATACCTATTTTAAACCTTTTACTTGCAATAAAAATGCTTGACATAATATCTAATTAAGAAAGTTATTTTAATTTTTTTATATCTGTGATTTTTTTCAATTAATATTTTTTTTGTTTTACTCATATAACATAGGTATTAATTTAAACATAATGGTTTGCTGTTACAGTATTTAAAAAGTTTTGTTTTCTTTATGCATGTATGCATTAAGTTTTGGAAAGTAGTGTCCAAATGTCAACTTGCTGTTGGGCATGTTGTTTGGTGGCATGTTGCATTAAGTTATAATTTCTTCAGAGTTCCAGCAATCTGGGCTGTGAACAATACATGTTTTTCTTGATCAGTGAAACAGATCGCGTGAGGCAGCCAATTCTAATGTCATTGCACATGACACATGCCGTAATTGGCATTGGCAGTTTCTTTTTAAAGCTCTTCTATCATTGGCTGATAGCAAAACATTGTTTTTGTACTTTCATGTACATATTTTTGATCCTATCAAAGATAAAACAAAAGGTAAATGTTTAAGAGATTTAATATTTTCATTTCCTAAAATAGGTGAAACATTTAAACCTGAAAGGTAGACATCATTAAGGTTTAAAAGTGATAATGTTCCACTTGTCAGGTAGAAGAAGAAGAGGTTAATCTTTTAAACCATTTGTGTGAGGTCTACCATTCAACTTTTTTGGGTGTACGTATAGACATTTACCTTATATCTAGAAAGGTTTGAAATTATACCTTTTTTTACTGAGAGTGTAGAAAACATTGACTTTTGCTATAAAAGCAATCAAGCAAAATGCACTTAAATTCAGTACTCCAATTTCAGTTGTTTGTCCTTTGAACCAAGTACCTAGTTTTAGTTGACAGCTAGGTTGTTTGGTGAGTCAAGGTAATTAAGAGCTCAGGTTAATTCACTTTTTTATTGTGTTGTTTTTCTGCCTAATAAACACTAGAGCACATCACTAATTGCTTTTACTCTGTAACTGTAGATACAAAACTACTGTAAAATGGCTTTTGAAAAAAATTGGATTATATCAATGTTTTATTAATGGTTTTCTTTAAAAAAAAAATCGTAATTTATTAATTCCCAAAGTGCAATGTAAAACTTTTCAAACACATTAACTTTTAATGTTTCCCATTTGAATGAAAAAAAAGAAATTGAGAAACAGAAGAACATCAGGGGATGGTTCACACAATTCCCTAAAATCCCAGTATAATTAATCATTCATCGTGCATAAAACCTGTAATTTAAAAAAAAAATTAAACAAAAAAATCATAAAACAAAGAGAAGGGCTTAGGGTAGAATATAACATTTATTGATTTAATTTTTTTTTTAGTTGTTATTATTGTAATATTATTAATAAAATTATTATTATAGTAATTTATATTGCATAAGCATGTTAGATTTGTCTCATCGAGTGTGTTCAAGTGTATGTGAGTTGTTCTGATCGAAATGACATCGAAATCGAGGATTTCAAGTGTCACAACCGGAAGAAAGTAAAGTGTGATGGAGTATGTTTGGCGATGTGCGGAGAGTAAGTGTGACGTGCCAATCTCTTGCGAATAATTAGCGCGTTACGAATGCATGGGCTAACCTCAAACGTACCGTTCAAATGCACGTGCACGCTCTGTGCATCAATTAATAAGACGGCGCGTGCGTGTGTGACTGTTTGTTTTCAGATAGATTTGCTTTGACTAATTTAAAAGTTAGGTCCCCATCGTCCGTCATCGTGACGTGCGAACGCGGTTAATCTAGAATGGACAAACCTCTTTCTTCTTTAATCCTTTAACAATGTTTGCACCGTCCAGAAACGCCAATTTTTCCCCTCTTCGCTGTCGTTTGTCACTGAGCGTTATTTGTAACTCATTTTCAGACGTTCTATAAATTTTCAGCTGGGTATGGAATTTATTTTTAATAATTCGTTGTCAGTTTATATCGTTTCTTTTTGTTGTAATTTTTTTGGCTGTCCTGAACTTTTCTTCATGTCAAATTGACGATTACGGTTTTGGAAAAATTATCAGTCACAGTCTTGCACAGTTACACGGTTGTCATTTGGAATAGTGGGCAAGATCTTGTCGCAGAGATCTTTTGACATCATAATGGAAAAGGGAAAAAAATCAATAATGATTGGCTGAATCTTGGCACAGGAAATTTGAAAGCTGGAGAGCTTTGCACTGGTCATGACTCACGAGCAAAGAATAAAAATACTCGTTTTTATTGAGCTTAATTTTAACTAAATAACATCAATTAAGCATATGATTTCTTTATTAAGTATTTTGCATGATTTTAATTTAATGTATTTATTTATTTTGTGCTTGTTTGATGCTAATTTATGCATTACAGCTGACAATTAATATTAGTTTGCAAAAAGATTTAGGTAATTAAATAATTATGCTAATTTACAAGTAAAGGCGTGCAGTTGATGCTAATTTTAACATTTTACACACAGTTGTTGCTAATTTTGTCATACATATTTTTGATGTCATTACATAGGTAAAGATTCCTTTTCACAAATAAAGCTACTGATTTATTTTTATTTACACCTGAATGCTTTTTCCTAGATAAGTGCATTTAAGCTTATATGAGGCATTTCTAAAGCAAAAGGAGTACTTTGGTTACCAGTAATGGATGTCAATAATAAGAAATTCAAGTTACTGAGACAAATGGGACTAATAGTTTAGGTTCATTAAAAAATAACCTAGAGGGCGCTTTCAGCAACTGAACTCCGAGTTTGGGTCAAAGAGGAAACTGGTATAGACTGTCTCCATGAGCGATGTGCTTCAGTAGATAAATAGATAGATTGCGCTTAATATTGCCGTCAGCAACAGTGGCCTGTACAGAATGCATACATGTGACAGACCGAAGGTTATTTACAAGTGACAATTACATTTAATTCTTTCACAACTAATAAATGACAAGACGACTAAGAACAATTGGCATTCCCTTGGAGCTTGCAGACAAACTAATTTAAAATGTGGTTGGGGTTATAAAATAGAAGTTAAAAGTTAAAATGAAGACAAAAGATAAGTTCAGCACAGAAAGCAGTAACATAAGAATCTTCACAGTACGTAATAAATAAGAACTAAAGTAGAGATGTTTAATTCAGCGACACAAAAACATAACCACAAATTATATATTTAACTAAGGGTCAGGAAAACTTACAGTAGTTAGCAAATTTTTTTATTAAGTTATAAAAGTACTTCTCTGTTTTAAAGGTACAGTCAACGCCCTCATATCCGGACACAGGGCGGAACTGGGAAAAGTGGCCGGGTAAGAGAGAGTATTTAGTGTAGGGAAACATTAAAAGGAGCCGAGACTTTTGGCCGGATATCAGTATGTCCGGATATAGGGAGTTGTATGTTGGTTCAAGCTATATTTTTAGCAAACCAAATGGCAATATGGTAAGTGCTCTTGAAATTTCCAGCTACTGTATACAGTATAATTCAAACAGAATTATTATCACGAAACTTAATATATCAAATAACATTGATTGAATGCCAATACGAATCGTTATAAAAGATATTCTAATAGAGTTTAGAATATTCTGGGTTTTTACTTCGAAGTGGAGCTAATAGTCCTTGATATTCCAAACGGAAGTGCCACTTTAGGGCGCTCTGAATCGTAGCATTTTAGAATTGAAAACAATAATGAGTTTGATGCAATTTGGAGCGCACTTTTGGTTGGAATTAGAGCTTAAAACATTATGAGCACTTTTTGCTAAGTTCATAGACAAACCCAGAAAATCGCACGACATCAATCCGGAAGTTTCATTTTACTGTGTTACAAATTTTAAGTTTGAACGAAGCTGTTTGAAGCACAACACGACGATGCTTTGATGTGGTTTAGAGTCACAAACATGGCGCTTATAGTAGTTCGAAGGTTGTGGGTTTGTGAAATTGGAGTTATTAATTTAACCGGAAGTGGTGTCTTCACCGCTTGAAATCGGGATGTCTGGTAAAAGGGCCACAAAAGAATGGGAGAGCAACACTGAATAGGGTTGTCGCCTTTAATTAGTAACGTGATTTACACGACAAGTACATCTCCGACAGCGGAACCTTTTCTGCATCTAGTCTATAACCATTTGTTGCAAGATAACGTCAAACAAGAACTCAGGAGCTTCCTCGTCGAAAGATGTACCGTACAGGTATACACGTTTCTTATCTTTGCTACGAGACCTGTGTAAACAAGCGGCCATAAAATAAAACGACGATCGTACATCAAGAGTTGTAACAAGACCGTTTTAAAGAGGCCAATTTTTTTTTTCTTTTTTCTTTTTCTTCTTCTTCTTCTTCATTTATTCTTTTCTCTTTTGGTTTTTTGGTTTTATTTATCCCTTCAGAGATTTTACTAGGATCGAAGTGGCAAAAAACTAGCTAGAATTGGTTAGTTGATGCATAATGCATGGCCGCATGTGTACGGCGGCGATCGGATTCATCAAAAATACATCGGTACATTTTACGAATCCACTTAGCGTGGTGCTCGTAAGATGCGTCGCATGTGCTCCGCCGAGATTCGCACGTCGGTAACTCCCTACTGCTGGGCCATGACTGCAAACTTTTCATTATTAATGCACTTTCTCGGAGGATAGGAAGGCACCCAGGCGTTTTTCTTAGTGCTTTTGCTAATCACATTAGCGAGAGAATGTCATTGAAAAATACAAAAGCTCATTTAAAGTCTAAACGTGACTAGAAATTTCATAAAAAGTTTGATAGTTTTTATTTTGTTTCTTAAAGTTCGGGTCTAATTTTCATATTAAAAACGGTTGCTGATGCTAATAAGATGTTGCCAAACGTGCTTTTTATTGCTCTTCCTTTTCATTTTTTTCCTTTCAGATTTTTTTTTTTTTTTTATATTTATACAATGTCATTTCACGTGACTCGTTTTTTGAACATTTCCATTACAGTTTTGTCATATTTTTTCGATTCAAATATCATTTCAAGAGGTTTTTTGTTTAAGGCTTCAGGTAGGGGTATTAAAAAACGAATAAGGTGAAATTTCTAAGTTATCCATCGTTTTTGATGAATTTTTTAGATGTGAAATGGATGCGGTAAAAAACATATTTTGCAATATCAATATGTGAAAAGACTTGTAAGAAAAATTTTTTTGAAAACTTTTCTTTGAAAAAAAATTGAAATTTCTGCAGAAAATGAAATTTCCCGCAATTTCTTTGAATATTTTTTTTACTAGTGAGAAATTTGTCTTGTGAATTTGTGAAATTGAAGGAAATTATTATTTTACAATAACTTGGTAGTGTTTGCTTTCAGTTTCCACAACTGTAAAGCAAGAAAAATTGAAATTTACTTACCCATACATTTATTTCGAATTTCAAATTAAAAAAGTTAACAACATTTTCAAAACAAATTAATGCAATTAACAATTTCTCGTGCATTTAATCTGTTTTTCATTAATTTATAGAAAACAATCTAAAATACCATCGATTTTTTCTGTCGGTTTTCTTTGGATCGTTTCAAAATCCCAAAAAAGAACAACTCGATGTAAAACGGGATTGACTACCATTTTGTGAATTATCCAATATATTTCTTTTTATTATTTATAAAGCCAAAGTTTAGTAACTGACAGACGACTAAATCTAAGCCATCACATTTTGCAGCAGCAGGCAGAGGAAAGCAGTACGTTTTCCATGCAAATTGGCCATCATCTCAGGTTTTTCTCCTTCCTCTACGAACCAGTTTGAATTCCGCATGCTGCTCGAGGAAAAAGTGTATCATCGGCCGCGAAATTTCTTACGGCTTCCACGCAATACTCGGAGTCGATTGAAATTCTCAATCCCGACACGCAAAGCAAAACCGAGCCCATCAGCTTTGGGGTAAACGAGTTAAACTGCAAAACGTCAATCAAAATCCACTCGCTTTTTTATTACAAAAATTTGTTGGTCTAAGGAGGCAAGCAATTTTTGTACGCGTTGGTATTTTGGTGTCGTACGTCCAATAAAAGATATGAAGGGCGCCTATGGTCTTTGGCAACGGACTTTGATATGAATAATTCAGGTAGGGACGAGTTAATCAGTAATGCATCTAGTGGGGAAGAGTGGAAGCTGGCGCCATTAGAGCGTGGTGGACGTCCACTTAGGATGGCATTTCTAATGCCGTAAGGGTTTTGGCTTCACTATCTCACTTGGTGTTTTTCGTATCGAATCCTTGGGACCGATCTGCCACTTTGGTATTCAGTCGAGGGATGGTCTCAACTTGGACTGCTCGCAGCTGCTTCATGCATAGAATGTTTAAAGATTGAGTTTTTTTTTTTTCTTTTTTTTTTTGTCTTAACTAGCTCGAATCGCACCTTCAAGATTGAGCTTATAGCTTTTTCTTCAAAGTTAATATTTCGAAAAAGTTGAGGTAAGATTTGTTTGGCACCACGAATAGAACGGAAAGGTCGTGTCAGCAGTTGGGGGTGATATCTGAAGGGCTTTAGAAGAGCAGGTTGTTAAATTCACAACGCTTGGTTGAATCAGTTGCAAAAATTATTTTTAATGAGTACCGTAATAAAGATGAGTAAAATTTTTCGGTCATCTGAAAATCGCAAGTTAAAAACAATTTTTTTTTTTTTTTTTTTTTTTAGGGAATTGAATTGTGAATTTCTGTGTTTGGGTGACTGACAAATCTTATTCAAAATTAGAGATTGTCTAATTTGGGTTTAATGATTGTTGGATGTTCTGCCTTGTAATTTGAAGCTAGACATGTATCGTACAAGTGAACCGGAGAAATACTATTTTGTTTGCCATTATTTAAAACATGGAATATAGTAATATAATCAGTTTAACCAAGTTTATCTACCGAGACGTTGATTATTTTAATACTGTTTCACGGTTGTATTAATTATACAAATGAAAAAATAATTTGCATTGCCTTAATTATTTTTAAGTTACGCTTCAAACGGTTTAATGACTGTAAATTAACGTTCGTGTAAACAAGGGTCAGTGACTATATATATAAATATATAAATATAAATATATATATGATGCCAGAAAAATACAGGTTGTATTGTGTTTCAGAACAAGTATTAGTTTCAGGCGTTATTTTTTTTTCTGGCTTTCTTCTAATAATATTGCCAACATTGGACTTGCTTTTCCCCTAAAAAAAATAGAGAAGAAAAAGAAAAAAAAAGAAAAGCAATGGAGGTCAGCAAATAATAAAGCGAGCACCCCTCACCTCATTACGTGCAGCTTAAACGCCATATTATCGAACTCGAATTACACGCGTATGGAGACCGAGATGGATTAAGAAGAGCGCTTTAATACCGAAGTGGAACGAGATCATTTGAGTAATAATCCCCGAAAGGCCGATAACCTGCAACCTTAAAACATCCATAAACAAGTCATCGCATCACCCTATTCATTTACACAGCACGGGAGAAGTGAAGTGCTGCCTCCACTGTTTTCTCCCGAGATAAAAAGAAAAAAAAAATCTTAAAACCACTGGCACTTACTCCGAATTTCATTTTTCACTTTGGTTTTCAATTCGTCACACACACAATTCGAATTGCATGCTCCTTGAACCGTAAACTCGCCCCTTTTTTCATGTTTGAATTCAGGTTTGCTCAATCGATGAATGTGTGATCCACTTGTGGCGCTTGGGAATCGCAGGGTTGCGTGAACGCCATATTGGGTGGGGTCGAGACGGCAGATTAGATCGGTGGATGAGCTTCTCACGCTGCGCTGACCTGGTCGTTTGAGAGGATGACGCTCGTGTTCTGTCTCTTTGCCTTTCTCGACGAGATAATTGGAAGCAGGGAGGAAGCCACCTTTAAATGACGGTTAAGTGGAAACCTGAACGAAACGTCCCTTATTACGCCCAACAACGACGTTCCTTATAAATTACCAATTAAACGTTACTCTATAAAAATTCTCGTCTATCTTTCCTTTTTCCTTTTTCCCGTTTTTTTGTTGTGAAAAAATGTAGAAAAAAAAACTCTCCTTTAATTCAACATGATCATTTTTTTCGTTTGATTTTTCTCATTCCAGTCACGTATGGTACTCAGATAATCGAGTCGGAATTAATCCGTGCTGAAAATCTTTATCTGAACTCCTTACAGGAAAGCCAAAAGCCAAAATGAAAGCAGTTTTACATTTCTAATAGAGTTTATTTCTGTCGGAATTAACAAATATGTGGTTCTGCAGAATAAAAATGCTGCGATTTATTCGAAACTTCACCTCACAACATCACTGCAATCGAAGAAGCGATAAGCTTCTTTTCTACCATAAAGCTGTGCAAGTCGAGACTGAACATGGCAGTCGAACTGGTTGCTTAAAATAGTACGGGGTATTTCTGAATCCATTATCGTCATGAATTAATTAAGTTCTGTCTTTTGACTGCAAAAATAATTTACTGTCGCTCGTAAAGCACATTTCATTTAACTTTATTATTCTGCAATTAAATTCATTACATAATAAAGTTACAGATAGTTGTAAAAACCAACGCATTTGTTAAATGTTAGGCGTAAACGTCGAACAAAGGTTTAAATTTAAGGACAAATTTTTTTTTATCGTACTTAAGATTGTTTATTTTTTCTCCCTCATTTCGATAATAAGAGTTATACAAGTAGTTTGCGGAAACAAATGTATTTCTACGAGATCCACAAATAAAATTATTACACGCTTCGATTTGTTTTGAATTGAAGAATCGAATTGTAGTAGCATTTGCATATTTCAGTTCAAAATTATTCGTGAGGACATGTTTGCTTTTACAAGATTTCTGTTAATAATTAAAGAATGTGAACTATTACATTTTATCAGAACATTGGAAAAAATTTCATCAAATTAATTGGTTATTTGGAAGTAAACTGTCAATTACTTAGGTAATCGTGCTTTTATTTGTATCGTGGCTTTAACTACTAGAATTTCGACAGGTTTATAAACTGTAAACCGAGCGCAAATAGCGAATTCACAGGTTTATACTTGACTTGGCGGGTTTATCAATGCAAATTACACAAATTGGTCGTGGAAATCGAATTTTTCACAAGTGCAAACGACTTTGTGAACCCGTTCACTGATTGGTAGCCCATGTCGAAACCACATGACGCTGCATTTTTTTCGTGCCGAAACTTTTGCTGTTGTTTGTTGTAGACATCTTATTAAATCATTTTAGTCATCTCAGCGCTGCAATATCTGTTAACTTTGACGTTGACTGAAACTTTTTTTTTTTTTGTTTTGTAATGAAATTTTTAGCCACTCAAATTCGCAGTGATGCACTTAAGCTTTTCTTATACAAAGTTAGAGAGTAAACATTTTTTAATTTAATAAAACGCACACGGGGTAAAAAATGAAAATTTAGTTATTTCTATTACTGACAGAAGTTGCTTGTTTGTACATGGTGATGGCGAGAAATTGAGTTTGCAACTGAGTCCTTGTGTCAACTTCATTTGTGTTGAAAAATATCTCGGGGCAAATCTAATTAAAATGTCCCATTTTTATTTTGGAAAATCTCGGATTTCGAATTAATTAGTTGAGAAAAAAATATAAAAATAATGTCGGGGAACAAAAAACAAACATCCATTCACTTTTTAATGTTCATTTAAAAAATTTAATCTCTTAATGTAGGGATTCATGAATGAAAAAATAAATCTTCATCTTTTTTTTTTTTCTTTTTTTTTTCCTTTTTTTTTTTTTTTTTCTTTTTTTCGTTATCCAGATATTAAATCTGGTACGGTAAAAAAAAGATTGGTTGTAAATTGGGAGAAGTGTAATAGAGCAATGATGAGTCGTCGACCTCATAGGAGAATGCTACGGTGCGTCCCTAGTCAAATTAGGCGCCCCAGTGATGGAAGGTGAAAATTTAATTTTTCGACCCGCTGGTTCCTTTACAAAAGAAATGGGCCTCATTTCCACTAACTCTAGACGAGAAAAATGTTAAAAACGCAACTGTATCCAACCTGTAACTTAAAATTACTTCTAATTTTTCCCATTTTGATTTAATTTTCAACGTATAAAACAAAACGTTTACACGTGTATGATTTTTGCTGGTTGTAATAGCCATCTAAATGAATCCTGATTAAGATTATTTTCTCCTTTTTATTGCAGCTTGTTACGTGTCGGTACTTTTCTTTTATTAATTTGTCCGTTTGTGTTTCACTTGTTTTTATTCGATCAAATCCAAATTTAATGGTTTTTTATTTCTTTCTTTTCTTTGGGGTGTGTTGGTCGCGATCTTTGTGTATCAAGCAGCTTTGAAGTTCAATAAAAATCCCTCTGCACCGAACTTTAAGTGCCTTTTTGCCATTTCCTTTTCCGGTTTAAAAGACGAGACGTAGTACCTCGGTCAAGTCAATACAAGTCGCTGTCGTGATCCTATTTTGAGCAGAAAAATCTCTATTAAGGAAGAGAAAGGAATCACGAGTGTATTTTACTTGAAAACTTGATTGTTTTTGATACTTTGATATAATATAAACGCGGAAAATTGTTATCTTTTCGAGATAAAGTTATCTGCTTTAATTCGAGCAGTAACATAAATTTGATGAGAGTTGAAGCCGCGATTTAACCCTAAAATTGGTTTAAAGGTACACTTGGCATCAATGAAACTTGTCTTCTTGGATTTTTGGACCGCAGCCATGTGCGTTGAATTTACTGACAGATATCAACTGTTGTATTGTCATCATTAAGTAAAAAGCAGATACTCCTTTCTTTTACCCTCTTTTTTTTTTCTTCTTCTTGTGGAGAGTAGAAATCATTTCGAGCAAAAAGATAAACTCATCTCTTTTCCTCTTTTTGAAAAAAAAATATATAAAAAAATAAAGACAACCTCAAAAGTACTGGACAGCGTGTCAATGTCGTTCGTTGCCATAGAAACACAAAAAATTATCTTGAAAACAAACGCAAATAATTTTTTGCGTTTTTATTTTTTTAATCAGGAAAAGAAAACCGGACTTAGAAATTACAAACATTGAAGCGTAAAGGAAACTTAAAGTGAGAAAACAAAAGGCTAAAATGGAGGATTTGATTGGCCATCAGGAATTTAATAGAAATTTTGCGAAGTGAGTTGTGCGACGGAGCGTGAACCGAGCGTGTTGTTTTATCTGGATGCTTCTGTTTTGTCTTTGCTTGACACACTGGAAGAAGAAAGAGACGCCTTTTTCTTTTCTCTTCATCTTCAATCCCATATTTCACGAATCGCTGGAGCGATTCTCTTTTCCTTATTTTCTTTTTCCTTTTTTGTATTTTTCTTTTTTTTTCTCTCTGTTTATCGTAAACATATGACGGTATAATTACCTCTATGAGTGACGTTTCACCTGAACTCTCGTGACGGATAGAAAATTAAACGTTATAGCGTCATCGCTGGGCGAAAAGGAAACGAGGTGAAGCCAACAAACGCCACTTTTGCTCGGTTAAAATTTGCGAGATTCACTGGGGAAATGAAACTGAAAGTTTGTTGGCGAGTTTATCAGTCGTAAAAATGCATTTTTATTATAATTTGCCGCTCTCCATTAGCAATAAATAAACTGGTCGTATTCGATGTGCGAGCTCTTTAATTATCCTCATTTTTGCGATAACAAATCACCCTCCATTTTTCTCTGACCGGAAAAACGCTCTTATTAATTTCTCTTCTGCTTGCTTGTGAGAATTCACTTTAAAAAAAATTCACACGTACATAAATTTAAAACGCTTGTTTAATGTTTTCTTTTATATTTTATCAATACTTTAACTTTAATTTCGGATGAAGGAATAAGATTTCGTCTCTGCTTTCGTCATTTAATACAATTTGGATGGATCGATGCACAAGACACCTGATCCACATTCAATTTATTGTGCAAGTTTTTTTTCTTTAGTTATGTTGACTGCACTTCTTTCTATTTTTCTGCTTTAAGGATATAATTTTCATCAACTACTGGGTGCTTTTTCTCCAATTTCTTACAGGAGAAATGTTTTTCGCATTTCTTTTAGTTCAATGCGAATGAATTGCTAAATGAAGCTGATGTTTACTTCGCAAAATTATTTAATGTTTATGTAATTTCGATTAAACAAATTGGTGTGACAAGAGTGGGATTTAATTTTACCGCAAGTGTTGATATTTAATGCAAATTTATATTACTCTATTTCATAAAATATGAAACTGACACATTTTTGTTTGCAGCATTTTGTTTTAATACTAACTCATGTTTAGCATTCTCTTCGCAAAATGGCGGTTTTGTTTTATTTTCATACGTTTAAGAAATGTTGCCAAACTTTTCTTTTGTGAAAACCTGCATCTTTGCCTGAAATTTGTCGTGCAAACCCAACACGGGAAATTCAAAATAGATTACTGTATCTACTGTAGTTCAATTTCTTTCTTTGAGGCAAATCGAATATTTAAAACTTCAATTTAAATTT
Organism: Geophilus truncorum; assembly: GCA_034695745.1. Lineage (NCBI taxonomy): Eukaryota > Metazoa > Arthropoda > Chilopoda > Geophilomorpha > Geophilidae > Geophilus > Geophilus truncorum. Next base: position 43,812 of record JAQFZP010000062.1, on the reverse strand, counting down.
TAAATTTTTAGTTTGGACGATAGGAAATTTAGATTTCAGCTGCTCTTGTACGTCTTTGTCTAAAAATCAAGGAAAAGGATTTTTGGTTAATCCGTATTATTAATTCTCAATTACACTTACATATTAGCTTAGCTTTAAGTCATTACAAAAGTGACTTTTTCTTTTATTATGTCCACTGCAAACCAAATTGTAATTCTGCCTCTGTCTTTGCTTTTCTCATAAAAAAAAATACAAAAATAAAAAAGGTGAAAGGAAAGGCCGAGCGAGTGGAGAGTGAGTAAAGAAAGGACAAAAGAAAGAAAAAGTTCTCGCCGGTTCATTTTCTATTGATTTTTTTTTTATACTTACACTTACATTCCTATTTTTTTTTTTCAGTGTCCACACTCGACGAAATGTGGGCAACGACCACGAACGGAGACTGGTGGCGGGTTTGAACGGGGTGGTGAACATTAGGACGCATGCCCAGTACGCGTCATGGGCTGTGGCCCTGGCCTTGCGATCCTTGCAACATTTCTCGTATCGGTCGTAATTTCCTGTCGCATTTCCGAATTTTTTTGCGATAATGGACGTTGCATTGGCCTCGATCGTTTCTGCGACGGAAAAAACGACTGTGGAGACAAGAGCGACGAGCCGCGGCAATGTACCCGTAAGTACTCTTTTACCTTTTTAATTTGTTGATGTCATTAACTTGCATAAGTATTTGCTCTGCTGCTTTTTGCATGTAGTTTGTTTGCACGAGAATCTTGTTATAGATTTTTGGATTGTTTGTTCAAATACGGATTTTAAATAAATCGATTGATTTGAAATGTTCTTAAAGAGCTTTATTTGGGTTGAAACCTTTTGCTTTTTTTCAATTTGCTTTTTTATTTTTAATTAATGGAAATTATTCACAAATCCTCATTACCCAAGTATGAATTCCGTTTAGTCTTTTGTTTTTCTAAATGTCAGTTTTCACATAGACTTTTTAAGTGTAGAATTGGCAAATTTAACAAAAACATTTTCAGTCAATGTGCAATGAAGTTTATAAAATTATTTTTTGGCACAAATCATAATGTTTAAAAACTGCCACATGTAGGCTTTTATTTAAGTGAAAATCACTTGACTAGATATCAATATAAGTAAATAACGAAAAGAAAAAAAAATAAAACTTGGTTTAAAGTTTGAATTTTGTGACTCAACTGACCAATGGTCATCTCGAGCTCGAGCAAATTTCATTTTGCTTTTGCCTCGTGGGCAAGAGCATCGAGTTTCAGGTGGCGTGTGCAGCACGTCTCTCCTTTTCATCACGCCTAAATAACTTTCACTTCCGCCCATAACGGGCAAAGTACATGTCCTTCCGTTTTGACGTGTATGAAGCGAATGCAAACAAAAGCCTCGCATGGGGGGAAAAGGGGGGCATCCAATGCACGTTCTATTAGCTGTGGACGTTGTCGGTTTTCCTCTTTCTCCTCTTTCTCCTCTTTGCCACTAGCTTCCCCCCACTCATCCCAACTCGCCAATTTTCTCTTTTTTTTTCTCCTTACCTCCTACGGCTACCACACCTTCGCTTCGGGTCCTCATTTCACGTACGAAACAAAAAGAATGGAGAAGGAGGATGAAAAAAAAAGAGAGAGAAAAGAAGGAGAGCAAAGCAGTGGCTTCCTGGCGAGATAAAATGAAATGATGGACCATAAAGAGCGCAACAAGAAGGGGTTTGAAGATGAATTCGCTCGGACTGACTGGCGTCTGCTTGCATGCTAAGAGTTTAAAATTCAATTTCTACAAGTTTTGCTCGCGTGCATATTTTTTCCACTTGCGTCTGTTTTTTTTTCCTTTCCTTCTGTTTTTTTTTTCGCAGTTGCATTTTGCATCTCAACATCACTTGCTCTGCACGTATCTTCACATCTTGTGAATACCGTTTTTGTATTTTAACTTGCGTTTTGGTTGGCTAGAGCTTTTTATATTTTGCGTGTTTTTGTTGCATTGCATGCATTCAAAGTTTGCATTATTTTTATTTAATTTCGTGTATAAAGAGCCATTTTTCGTCTCTTTAAGACTATTGAATATAAAATGATGTGGTTGGAAAGTATGCAAAAAAAATGGGAGGTTGTTTTAAACAAAAAAAAAAATCTGGTAATTTACAGTAAATATAAATACAACACATTTTTCTTAAAAAAAATAAATATTTAAAATGTGCAGAAAAGGTCCCTTTTGAGCAGTTTATATATACGTTACACTGCCAAAAGTAAAAAAATATTGCATAATTCCTATTTGCACATTCTGTTCAATATTCTCTAAAAAAAATTGCTTTTATTTATATTTGTAAATAAATTAATACATTTGGGAGTAAACTAATTGATTTTATACAGGTTGCAACCGCACCTTTTACGGCGACCGCCATAAAACCTACCAGGTGTCCGTGGACCGGCCAAAACGCGAGCGTCTTCCTTACTATTGCCAATTTACCTTCATCGCTGGCGGGGGCGAACTCGGAGATTTGGTCGAATTGGCATTCGAGCAGTTCAGCGTTGGTCGACTCGTTTCGTACATGGACGACGGCTGCCCCGACGCCCATGTGCAGATGGTTGAGCACGGACGTCCGCCGAAAAGCGCAGGCGGTTGGTGCGGCTTCGGAGTGCGATGGAACGTTTACTACAGCGAGACAAACAACCTCACTCTGATCGTGCGCATTTTCAATCTGACCGAATCCAACGACTTGAACGAGTTTGCTCTGCGTTTCAACTTCCGCTTTCTATCTCGGGCCGAGTGCGTGACGCGGTACGGCCCGCCCGGAGCTTTGTATCACAGGGGCGAATTCATCCCAGGGACCGTGTGCGACCGCAGTTTTCAGGACTGCGATTGGCAGGTGTGCAAAGTGCAGAGCCCAAACTTTCCCGGCATTTATCCCAGGAACGTCACATGCCATTACCACATCACTCAAAGAACTATACCGGACGGACAACACGCCATGATCGTGATTTCGCAGAAGAACGAAGACAAGTTGAGCATTAAAACGGGAGAGACGTTTCACGGTCCTCTTCCCACTTCCTATTCCTACCGTCGAGAAAAGAGACTCTTGTTTGGTAATCGGTGCGCGCAAGATTACATTCGCGTGTTTGACGGATCAAATGCCAGCGACCCTTTTCTCATTAAGTTCTGCCGCTCGGGAGCGCTGTCCGACATTATCTCGAGTGGACCCGACCTACTGGTGGAGTTTCGTTCGTCGGCCTTCGATCAGCCCGAGATGAACCACTTCGAGTTGGACGTTCGCGTGATTTTTTTACCGGAGGATTTGATCGGAGCCCGCTTGGTGGAGCAGCGGTGCGATTGGTCGGTGTCGAGCCGCGATAGACGCCAAGGGGTGGTCTACAGCCTGCAGCACTTCACCCAGCCCAACACCACGTGCCTCTACCATTTCCGAGGCTCAGAACACGAGTTCGTGTGGTTTTATTTCGTCCAGTACTTCCCCGACAGTCGTAAAGACCCTCACAGAGACGAAACGAATCTCTTTCGAATGGAACTGTGGGAGAGGTCTCCGAGCATCGATCCGGCCGAAGATGCCGTCTCGCGCCTTGTCGACGAGATACACGGCGACAAGGTGCCTCGTTTATGCGTGCACGCGCGCAGCTTCCCAGACCTGGTCCCCGTGCGGCCTTGCAAGTGTCCCGATGAGAGCTATGTGACGAACGCGTCCGAACTTTTTTTGAGGTATTCCGTGTCGGCCGACGCGCAACTCGACAGTCTCAAGTTCATCGCTCGCTACGAGTTTGTTAGTCTCTTCCAATACGGCGACTCGAATGGCGGCGGTTGTCATCGCTTGTTTCGCAGCGGCTCGGTCCGTAGGGGAGTGTTCGCTTCTCCGCAGAACGTGTTTTACTTCGGTCGTGGAGGGAGTCGTCACTTGGAATGTTCCTACACGTTTCTGGGCTCTAATACCGAGCGCGTGCGTCTCCTGTTTCGCACGATGAGGATCGGCAGACGACGCTGCGCAACCTCCTACAACAACAACACTAATCGATATTTTTGTCAATACGCAGTGACGGACGAGTCCGAGGCGGAGATCCGCATCTACGATCAAGTGTGGAACATGACAGACACGATTCCACTTGCCTGTGTTTGTAACGTGAGCACCACCACTCAACTCGAGTCCCTCGGATCCGTATTGCAGGTGAATTTTACAGTGCGAGACATGAATGCTGAAGAGGACTTTGATAATTTCAATTTCGAGGCTGTCTACGAATTTGTATCAGCTCCCGACTGTCGTCGGCACTGGCCAGAAGACGAGAGCAGTGGGAATATCAAAGAATTCGTGACCGCGGACGACGTGGAGCGATCGCAGTTGCATTGCCCCTGGTTTCTAGCGCCACCTCCAGACGAGTATGTTTATTTACGTTTGCAAGGCACTGTGGCGACTGACGATCACGGTTGCGAGACCACAAATCGCATCGTCGTTTCCTCGCCGGGGCAAGCGGATCCCATTATGGTCGTGTGCCCAGAATCGACCGAGGACCCTTCGGTCGTTCCACCGGAAGTCGAGATTTTTTCGAGGGATTGGAACAAAACCAATGTGAGATTCGCCACTAAAATGTCGACGGTTTCCAATGCACTCGTTTTGGAGTTTCTGGTGCGAGAATCGGGCAACTTTGCAGTGAAATGGCTTAAAGTTGGAAAACTCACTTCGAACAATGTGCAGGGAATGAAACTGAAAGGGGAATGCGTGTACAAATGCCCCGAACTAAACGCGTGCATTAGCGCCCTCTTATGGTGCAACGGGAAAAAGGACTGTCCATCAGGTTTTGACGAGGAGGAGTCGTCGTGTTTAAAGAATCATTTCTCGTGGATGTATATCGGAGCTGGTGTTGGGTTGTTGTTGATTTTACTTTTAGTGACAATAGGTGGTTTCGTGCATAAAAAGAGGGAGTCGCGAGTGCAAAAGGGCAAACCAGTGCCCACTGATGATTACTCTTTTGATGGCAAGGAAAGCGAGTGCTGACATATGTTTCGGATTATAATGGTGCTTCGAAAAGGCGAAATTAACATTTGAAAAACAAATCTTTTTTCTTTTTGTGAGAAATAAAATAAATAAAGAATTGATATTTTTACTCATTTTGCGACTTATCATTTTTTATTTTTACGTTTTTTTTTTTTTTTCTCTTTCTTCTCATTTTTGGTTTTTTTTTCTGTTTGGTATGTGTGTGATTTGGAAATCTCGTTTCAATTTAAATGTTGATTTTCTTTTTTGTGCGACAAGTTTTTGCAGAGTCGAGGGAAAGAACAAGTTTCGATTGGAAGTGCAAAACCCAATCTGCTCGGATCGAATTCAGTTTGAGTCGTTAAGAAAGTCTCAAATTCCTTTTGCCCGTCGGGAGAGCCACCGATTCAATATCGCAACCGGGAGACGCACTCACTTTTGGTGCCAGAAGAAATTTGCTCTTTTCCTTCCTTCAAATAAATTTGCCAATCTCACACGTTACAACACATTTTTTTTTTCTTTCTTCTAACTTGGGCAAAGCGGTTTCATTATTACTTTTTTGGACCATTTCCTATTTCCGATATGAATCGATAGTCAAAGACTAAAATTTGGTAGTTTTGAAATAGAAAATCTTTAAATCTTTTCCTTTTAAATTTGAAATTTGAAATTTTACGACTTGACGTTTCAGGTAAATTGAAATCTGTTGGAAAAAACAATAGAAATGCATTTTAATTTAGAGGAAATGTTACTGGATATAGGGAGTTTTTGATCGTCTTGCAGTGTAAATTCATGTTGGGGAAGGGGAAACTGATGATGATCTGTCACCGTGATAAATAGACAGGGGATGGTGAGCTAGCGAGGCTGCGAGGCTGCGAGCCACCGTTTGAGCAATCCGCTCATAAGTTGCGCCCTCTTGTATTGTATATTGAAGATGATTCTCAGCAAGGCGTCTAGAGAAAAACAATCTGAAGAACAAATGTATATCGCGCACTCTACCCAAAGGGCTCGTCTGTATGATAGAAAGTAAAATATCGAATGTTTAGAAAAAATATGTGAAAAATGGATTAAAGGAGATGTTAGTAATGTCTTTCGATTGCGATAACATTTGTTACTTTGGCTTCAGTTTTAAGAATTTATGATGTGCTTCGTAAATAATAGTCATTTAACAGTACGTGTAAACAACACAGCCAAAAATTTATTACTATCTTAAGTTATTCATTATTTAAAACTGCTAAAACTTTGTTTCAATTTCCAGTATTACTATTTTAAGCAGTGATCAATAAGCAGAAAAAAATCACACTTTTGTTTCCTTAAAACTACGCTAATTGTAAAGTGTTTGGTATTCGTATAATTAGCTTAATTGAAAATTGAAACATATCGTCCAATGGTCTTGGTTTTCAAGACCACTTAAGGTCAGTTTGTTCTTTGCTTGTGAAAATTCGACTTGACTGTTAAAGAAAATGAGAACATTCTATCAACCTCTTCATAGTGAACGTTTTCATTTTAATTCGGGACTATCGTGGATTCGACGTTGCACCTGTAAATCGAAGTACTGAAGGTATACCCGATTTTTTTTCTATTGCTGTTTGTAATACATATGTTTAACAAAATAAAAAAATATATTAAAGTTAAATATAATAAAAACCAAAATTACAGTACCGGCATCTTTTTTTGTGAAACGCTGAATTTGAGATGTTATTTGAAGTGCAGTTTAATTCGCTTACGTACATCAAAATTTCAAAATACCATATATTTCTATTAGTCTCACTTTCATAGATGGGAGTTAAACCATATAATTTTTAAAAAATTAATTTTTATGTTTCAATTCAAAATATCAGACAAACAGGCATTTGGGTGTAGTAGTAATTTTTTTTATTTTTTTTAATTTGAAGAAGTGTCTGTTGCAATTGCGCATTGTGTAAACTAAGCTACGGTAATCTAGAGCAGAATGAATCAGAATTACGAGGTGATTTAACCATACATAACTAGGCGTGTTTTATGTGATTAGCCCATTAAAGGGTGTGTATTCTTGTAGATAAAGCAGATAACGAGATTTGGATCTTGGTGGCGTGATTACAATGGGTGATTACGGTAAGACGTAAGACGTTTATTGATGAGGGTCGATGGTACAGGAGGCGCCCGATTAAAATACAGCCTTCGTTCCAAACACCTTAATTGCGACCGGGTGTCAAATCCCGAGCGGACCACTAGGGACCGATCAATTTTTGTGAAGACTTTGCACTTTGGCCGGTCTTAATTATCACCCGAATTTAATCACTTCGCATAAACAAGGAAAATTAAAAGTTTTCTGCGGAAGCGCCGTAACGAATTGCGAGTTTTGACATTTTTACTCGGAGATTTCGTTAAAGGTGGCAATAAATCGCGAAGCGTGAAAATTTGCCGAGAGTAGTAATGACATTTAGCAGTGGCAAAGTCTCTAGATAGTTGGACGTTTAATGAAATTGCGAGTTCCTTTCTCGAGAGCAATTGCATGTTGGGATGAAGTGGTCGAGTGAAGAAGAAAAATCCTCCGATCGAACAAAGTGAAAGAGAGGGGAGGAAAAGTCTGATCAATATTTGTTTTTCCGCCGAATACATCTGAAAAAAAAGTGTTACACGGACGAATAAAATCATTTTAAGCACAAAGACTGACACAAAATTGGCACTACACTCCAATTCCCTTTTTTTTTTTTTAATCAAAATATTATTCATGTGGAAGGAAAAAATAACAAGGAAAAATTCCCAGTACCAATTGTAAATTGAAAAACTTTTTTTTGGGTGAAGTATTGGTTGTAGATGGAGGTTTTCATCGTTGCTTATGCATGCGAAGGGTGGAGTTGTGGAACTGACCCTTTGATCGATCCGTTTCGCCCTGTTGACGAGCCAATTGAAGCGATCGATACGACGTCAAACAAGTCGCAATTGCCAAACCAGGAACATCAGAAATAAAAAAAAAAAAAAAAAAAAAAAAACGATGAAAGTACGAAGAAGTGACAAACACCTCTAATGAAATAACGTATTTTACACTTGGCTGCTCTCTCTTTCAACAAATTTGATCAAACCCAAAGGTCTATCGTTACAAACTCTAGTTTGCAATACCGCAAACTTTTGGACCGAGCATTGCATTGCGAAGACGCAGCTGCACTGGAAAAAAACTGATTTATCGCTTCACCTGCTATCAAGAATGGATTTGATTAACATTTTAGTGAAAAGTAATTAAACATTCTTGTACTAAAAAACGTGGAATTTAATTGGCGGATGTCTTCGATTACATGCTTTCTCTTGATTCTACTTCTGCTTTCACGTTCAACATTATAAATGAATCTGGTCTTTGAGTCTCTCGTCTTTGGTTGCAGTACTAATAATGGAAAAATCGCATTTAGGGTTGCAAGGACTTCTAGCGGGCAAAATGTAATGCCACTAATATCATTTATTTATTATTGATGGATATCATTGTGAAACAATCAATTTATTTGAACAGAAAAGACTAAAGGATTAAAATGTATGACACAATTTTGTTCAACTATTGCACAGTTTAATTATTCGCTTATTTTTAAAAACTCATTAAGGGTCAATGCATGAAACTTTCAAGTGTGTAATCCCACGTTATTTAATTAATTAATGATCAAGTGATTCGAGCCGTTCATCTGTTTTCAATCACATCATTTTGTAAAAATTGGTTGTTGTATTGATTAAAGTAGGTACATACATTTTGCATTTTGGTAAAGCAAATATTAGTATACGGTACTGTATTTAGATATGGTAATATTTGCTCGCACCAAATAAAATTGTACTTTCGATTTGTCTCGGCTTTGAAAACATGTAGACTTACAGTACATTTAACTGCATACGGCTGAATGTATTTAAAATTTAAAATTTTTAGAATTTAACCGGAAATGCTACTTTTTGTTATAAAAAGAAATTCCAGAAAAGAATGCAGCAAATTCTCGAAACGTGAGCTACATTTTAAAAAATTTATCGTTTTATATTTCAATGATTACGAAAATCACAATTGCCAAAACTCTGAAACTGCAAGTACTCGCAAAGCTTAAATGGCTAGGTTTTACAGGGAAAATAAATTTCTACACATTCATATAAAAACAAAACCATTCACAAATGGGACGGCAATAAATAAATCCCGTAAAACGAAGTGTGGAAAGGCAGGTGTCGTTAAGGTACAGGAATTAAGGTTGGCGGTAGGTGTGGGGGGTTGTGATTAGTAGGGCTGTGCTGCTGAAGAGGGGAGTAAGGTAAGGGAGTTATATTTTTCTTTTAAATGGAATTGGTGGCTGCTAATATGGTATTTGGTCGGCATGTGTCGGTGCAACTCGTATCCTGTGGCGTTAATAGCTGCGTTTAGCAATCTTCGTCGACTAGAGCTCGCCTGCAAGAGGTGCAATAAAAAAGTTTTTATCACTGCGTGCTGTTTAACAAATAGACCCAACACAGAGAGCTCAGCTGAGCCACTAAACGATATTAGTGCATGCGCTGGTTTCCATTCGCATTCGCATTCCCATGCCTTGTATGTTTATGCAATCGTTTTTCAAAATACTTTTTGAATATCACTTTACGTAGAATAAAAAAAAAATATGATGAAAATAAAAAAAGCAATTGCTACAAATTTGTAATTCGATTTGTAAAATGATCCCTTACCACTGCATTAGGAAAATCACCGACTGGCAAAAGTGTGCAGTGAGTTTTTTTTTTTTTTTTTTTTTTTTTTTTTTTTGTGTTTGTTTGTTTTCTTCAGCTCGCGGATTTTCTTCGTCGATGAAACGGTGAAGGAAGTGAGCTATTGAAACTCGGTAATTAAGTTTGAAAGCTTCGTTCTTTTATTTCCGTTTATTTGTGGGGTGATACAATTATTTCTTCTTTCTTTTTTCTTTTATAAAGTGCTTTTTTTCTCGATTTTGATGGGATTTGAGCACAGCACAGTCTTGGCCATACGAGTAGCATCAAATTGAATTGAACATGGTGGTTTAGGTTCACATTTGTGATGCATTTTAAGTGTCGATAAAAATTGATGAAAATTTTTTTTAATTTTCCCACGAAATGAACCTTTTCTATCCATCAGTTTTTTGCATAATTCTGATTCACTCGATATTTGTATCAAGTTTATTTCTACGTAATTTTAGTCTTTTTTTATTCAATTTATGAATTTAAATTCGAGAATATCGATGTATTATCTCAATTCAAATACAAATTTAATTCTAAATCTCATTTTATCTTTTTTTTATCATTTTTTTTTACGATTGGAATTCGATACGAAGCCCTCAGGTATGAAAACTAATATCGCGATGTAATTTACACATCACCTTATTCAACATCCACAAGAGCATTTGTACAATCAATCAGCCGTTCCGTGATAAGGATACAAAAACAAGAGTGTTTTATTTATTTCCACTTGTAAGAAAATAGGCTCAGGTGAAAATTGGGTTCAGGTGCGTCAGTACGTAATAAGTGACAGGTTGTGCGATGCCATAAATCAAAGAGTTTCATTGTCACGAACCAAATGATTTTTTTCCCGCTTTGCTACTCTACTCTTATCATTCGATCCTGCCTTCGAGGCCTTATTGTGAGCTGAACTTTTGAGCAGAGATTTTTTTTTTTTTAGACCTTCGTTTTCCAAGTAATTATTCATCAAATGACTCGAAAAGAAGGCAAAAAGAAAGATAAGGAAAGAGAGAAAACATACGTCACGCTTTGGAGAGAGAGCGAGTGCGAGAGTGAGAGAGAGAGAGAGAAAAAAAAATAAAAAGGAAGAGAAGCAAACGAATCGGACAGACACACATGCGATGAATTCCAAGACAAACTGGCTTTTATTTCATTTTGCTTTCTGCTAAAAGGAAGTTGCTCAACATGATGGTTTTCTTTTAATGCGTTAGTAGTGTAAACAATAACATGCTTTGATAGTATCTTTTATTTTTTCTCTTTTCTTTGGTGCACCGTATGAGAGTGAGTAATATGCAATTGTCTGGGGAAATGGACTCGGTTGTGTAATCTGCCATCACGTGTCAAGCCATGATTTCCTGGGGGACACCCTATCATGTTGTCCACTGCTTTTGTTTGCAGACACCTCAGGACACGACCAAAAGTGAAAGGCCAAATGCAACGCACTAAAAAAACAAATAGACGCCATATCTCTTTTTTCCCTTTCCTCTTTTGTTTTCTGTCGGCGGTGAACAGATAAAAATAAAAATTGCAACTCATAAAAATGGGTAAACGACCGCGTTAAAACCTGTGATGAGTGCGTTCGAGGTCAATCTGCCAACGAATTAAAGCCAATCCTTTTAATTAAAATATTATTAAAAGCGTTGTCGGAATCGGAACGACTTCTTCGGCGGCGATCGATATCGCTGACTGCGTGCTATGACATTCGCGTCACACGACAGTTAGCGGAGAAACGGTCAAATTTAAGTGTAAACTGGGTCTTAAAAAGATTAACATTTATAGCACCGTGGTGCTTTAATAAATTGAAATTCTCGCCGTATTGAGATTTTCTTGCTGCCGCTTTCGAAATTGTTGTTGTTCGCAAATGTTTTGATACGCGTTATCCGTTCAAGGTTCCTCGAGTGGACGAGTACGTATACACATGCCTGTTTCCGTGTTTGGAGGGATTTTGTCGTCTTTGATATTCCCAACATGAGCAAACAAGTGGAAATTCTATTCTGGGCGGAATCCGATGTAGCATTTGTGTGTACGCAATGATTAATCGAGTGCGTGCAGGGCGACTGTCGGGGCATTGGCAACGGTGATTACCGCTAGACTTGTCACAAAGGTCTGGCAAGGCATCTTTTTAGCGTCGATGAAGGGCAAGGGATTGCTCGAGGATTTACTCGGAGCCTCTCGAGCACCTCGCACACGCAGAAAACTTAAAACGCGAGATCGATCGATCGCTCTCAGCATAACTCCACTTGTTGTTCGCGGATGCTGTTTGTTCTCCCGACGGAGATCAAATTTAACCAAAGCTTAAGACAATGGTCCCATAAGTATTTTCAAAACCGTGAATTGAATAGAATTTGAGGAGAAAACATTAACTTTTTTTTTTAAGTTTCTGTTGGTTGTTGCGTCTTTGACGTTATCAGCAGTAAAGCTTTCCTAGAAATTCAGTTTGTTAATTGGGTCTCTTGGGGCGTAGGACAAAATTAAGTTTCGGATTTTGATTTGATCATCGGATGTAAACAATTGTAGGCGTAAATGTGTAGTATATATTATTGTTTACCTGCAACTTACTGTATGTTCCTCTTTATTTGTGAGTTCAACAAATTAGTCAGGAATGTTTAATTTTTTGTGATGTTTTTTGGATGAGTATATGCAATCTCGGTTTAAAGATAGGCCTCCACCACAAATTTTAAAAATTTAATGTCTAAACTTAAAGCTAAACAACAGATGAAGATACATCGAGAAGAGAGAAAAGAGCTTCATCGCTTATCACAGTATTGAAATGAGTGATTGATTTGCCTTGGTTAGCCACTGGCCTTTAATTATTGAACGACTAGTCACGAGTGTACTGTCTAGATAAGATTGGTCATTCACTCACCCCCCCCCCCCACACTTCGATTGAAGATTTGAAACATCGACTAATTGATCGAGTGTTAGAATAAGCGATATCATGCCAGAGACCAAACTAAATATCGATCGAGGTTATAGTAGTGAAGTGAGCGCTGACATTTTCTAGCGCCAAGTTGCCAAGAAGTTGTCGAAAAGCTTTGGCAGTTCCCGGTGGACGTTTCTTTTAGTGGTCTGTGGAGAGTCGTTCGAAGCGCGGACGCGTGGGCCGAAGAATTTGAAACAGCAACGAGCAAAAGAAAGATAGTGCATGCCACCGTCGACCGATGCAGCTCAGATACTAAAAACCACAGATGGCTAAATGAATTTTTTATGACGACTTTTAAAGTTTAAAGCCACCAACATGCTTTAAGCACTAATAGAAAAGGCATTTCACTTTTCTTAGTAGCCTCGGATGGGTTAACTTTGCTTATCTGTTTAATCTAATCTATTAATTGTGTGGACTTAAAGGATTTTGAAATAATGACTCTTTGTTACACTCAATACCTACATAAATTGAGCTTTGTTGACTCCAGTTTGCGTGTAATTGAATCTTCATTTTCTTTTAATTGGCCAATTATTAACTAAACGTACATAAAACATTGGAATTAAAGACAACATAAACTGATTGGTATTGTAACGGTAATTGGTGTTTGTTTTGTGTAGATTTTGAAACCGGAAAAAGAGAATCTGGAGACGTTACTCATCGACAATTTAAAGATGCACACATAAGAGAAATGTCACTTTCGTTTGAATTTAGGGCTTTTACATTTTAAGGTCAATTCGTCAAAACGCTGTATTTGGTAATCACAAGATTTAAAATTTCTTTTTCCTAACCGGATGTGCCGGTTTAATTCATGTAATTCGAGTCATTATGTAAAAATGTTATCGTATTTCTCGATTTAGAAGCACTCGCTTCTATTTATTTCGTGAGGCTTTTTCCCCGCGCTTATATTTCGGGGTATTTATTTCGTAAACATCACATTGATTCGTCGAAATCGTTTTTTTCGACTATTGAAATGTATTTGAAGTCAAGAAAATAGGTTTTTTTTTAATTTTAATTAATAATTCACAATAATTTATCGTAATTTATCATTGGCATTTGACTTTTTAATATAAAAAACCTTTATCACAATCACTACACGGTTTTTTTTAATTTGTTTTTTTACCATAACGTCACTAAAACGTTGTCGCTTGTAATTTTTTCGTCACTCCGAAACCCCGCGCTTTTATTTCGGCCGGGCTTGTATTTCGGGATGCGCTTTTAAATCGAGAAATACGCTAACTGGAAAAAAAAATTTTAAATTCTATACTTATTTTTGTAACTGTTTACAAATGAATTTAATTAAATTTGGATCATACTATCACATATTAAATACTCATAACCCATTCATCTGCTTCAAGTTATAATATAAGATAATATTTACGTTTGTGTGTAAACGTTAGATTGGTTGAAAACTACAATTTCCTAATTGATAAACCATACGACCTGCAGCAATATCTTACGGCAACAGTTATGTCAACTGTTTTTAAAACATCAACTCAACTTTACGGTCTGCATGCATATTTAGTTTACATTTTAGGCGTTTGAACTTTTGTGTTTGTTGTGATTACCGATGCAAAAAATTGATCTGAGTTGAGTTAACGTCATTTTGTTTGTTGATGTCACGTACATTCCATTTAATGGAATTGATGAAACTCAGCAACTTTAATTGAGAATTTTTTTGTTTTTATTTTAAAAGCAGCTAAAGCTGTATGAAATTTTCATTAAATCTGTTTTGCTCATTTTCAATTTTTTTTTTTAATAATGTTCGATAAAAAAGTGATTAATTGTATTTTCTGTTTGTTGATAAATTAAATAATAAAAAAATGAGGAGAACAACAAAAATTCAATTTTCCCCAAATTGAATTTAAAAGGAATTTTTTTTCTACCAGTATAAAAATTCTAGTTAACCTAACAACACACCACGAGATGGCATTACATGATAATGCAGACAATTCATTTTAAATTCACTGCGTAATTCATATTTTGTTGTTTTCAACCTTATAATGCCCGACATTATTAAATATTTCATTTTCTTAATTCACATTTTTAATCCAACTACTTAAACTTTTATAGTTTTTTTTTAAGGATTTTTAAATCCATATTTTATTTCCATGCATGCCCATCCTTGAGACTTTTCTTAAGTGAATTTAAATTTTGAATAAAAGAGTGTGCGTCATTAAAGGAAGGTAGATGTTAGCGAATACGGCTACAAGTTTCTTCAAGACTCTCACCTTGTGCGGTGGACCAAAAATTGATTAAAACTATCCGTCTTGTAGCTTTCATAACCCGAAACGATAAATCGTGTCGCAGCTTATTATTGTGACTCGGATTCGCTCGCCTTATGGTAAACACCACTATATTTATTTATTTTTATTTTACTATTAGCTACGATGCAATTTAATTGAGGGTTAATGCAATTTTCATCCATATTTTTTTTCTTTTCTTTTACTAATTGCTCCTTCAATGATGTATTTTTTTTTTAAGCTTAATTTTTTTTCGGTTTTAAAGAAGGATGATTAGGAAAGCAGGTGAAGACACACTTGTAATTTTCCCGTAAGCTCTCGGTTATTTATCTAATCATCACGACTTGGTTTCTCGAATCTTCTGACAAGTTGATTGCTATTTGTGCCTGCCCCGTCTTTTAATTTTCTTCTTTCGACTAAATTTCCCTCATCGTCACTCGCTTGACTTTGTCGTTTTTACTTCTAATTATGCGTTAGGATTTCGTTCTTTTTTTAATTTCTTAAAATTCTACAACTATTGGATATCTCGTTTCCTTTTAAAAGCAGAATTAAAATAATTTTTTTTATTTCTTAAGGGGAAATAAATTAAATTTTTATTTTTATTCTAATTTATTTTTTTATTTTAACATGATATTGCATCCTGAAAACATTTTGGAATTAATTCCTGAACATTTTTATTTTATAAAGTTAAAAAAATGAAAAAAATAAAAAAAATCAATATTCCAGAATTTATTTTTTCGACGTGAAAAAGACGAACAGCCAATCACGTAATGTCAATATTTATAATGCACGAAGAAATGACTTGTTTCTTAAGCTATATCTTTATTTTAAAACAAAGTTTATTTAGTTCTTATACAAGTAGAATGAAAAAGCGAAGTGACTCATAATTGTATCAGGATATGTTGAAAGGGATTAATTTGTGTGTGTGTATTGATTCTTAGGAAAACAAGAGGAAATTAAAAGGCACGACACGGGTAATTCTAGAAATAACAAATGATGTTTAATTTCGTAAGCAATACTATCAGGTAATGAAATTAAAATGTGCGGTTTATTTTTCCGTTTTGTTGCTTTTCCCGTGTGTGGACTCAAGTTTTGTGTCCACACTCATACCCATCACTTTGAGCGACTAAAGATAATAATCGATCGATCAGCCGAGACGAAACTTTTCATCTCTTTCAACGATTGCTCACGTATACATACGTGTGGGATAAAAATAACATTTCTTTGCTATTACAGAACAAAAACATTACTGTGCAGTAGATGTTACACGAGCTTGTGCCACGATTGAAGTTCTTTGTTGTCTTATGATGAAATGTGAAACTTGCAAGTAACTAATAAAAGAAATGGATTACTAGTGATTTGTGTGAGAGCCATCTGACTCTCAGTTTGCATTCTCTCAAACAGTCGCTCAAAAATTGATCTTGTGCGTTCACAATTTCAACACTAGGTGGCAAAGCAATTCAATCGAACATTAAATTGGAAGCTGGTGAGAAGAAAAACATAAAAAGATTTTCATTTTATTGATGTACGAAGAACTGTTTCATTCAACTACAATTTTCGATGATTTGTACGTTGTAGAAGTATCCGTGATAAAAATTTCTAAATCCAATTTCGTGATAAAAGCAACGATGGAGCGGGGTGAGCCATGTTATCATAAATTTATTTGATAAAAATGTCTAAAATGCTATGTATTTCAAATAAATAATTGCTCTGCATTTATGTCATTTGCATTCGTGTGAATTATGTAATCAAAATTTCTTGGTTGAATATATTTTAAAATCTTTGTTTTTTTATGTGTTTACTGTTTGCCAACGTCGTATATTTTCAACAGAAGGCGATTTGAAAAAAACACTATAGCTAAATATAAAACATAATACATACAGTAGCATGCATTTTTAACCCAAAAATAAATTGCATTTACTAAAAAAAAGAGAAAATGGTAGAAAAGATTGAAGCAGCAAGTCCAGTGTTATTGCTGTCCTTATTTGGAATTCTTTGTTTTCAATTCACTTGATGAGTACTAGCCACAGAATGCAGTGAAATTTTATATTTTATAAGTGATCGCGCTCGACATGCCTCGAAGCTAGCTTATGAAAAATGAAACACAAGCTCTCTTTCCTCCACCAAGCCACGCATGTTAGTAAGAATTTTTATAAAAAAGAATAAAGTAAATACAAACAAAAAAATATGAAAGAAAGAAAGAAAGAAAAAATCTACCGCTTGAGGGAGTTTGATGTAAGAAGACAAAGAATATACTTGACTATTCACTTGATAAATATTCCAGAACTAGACACAACACAACATGTACCTACTGTATACAAGTATAAGAATTCGAGATTTAAATCGGAAGAACAAATATTTAATATTTGATATTTTTAATAAGTAATTTGCTTTTCTTCTTGTTTACAGAAAACTTTTCACTAGAAATTTGAATTTTGCAAACGTACCGTACCATATAAGATGGGATCTTATTGAAAAATTAATAGGTTCAGGTGACCTAATTTTGATCGTGCTGATTTTCAATGCGCCGCCGCTCGCTTAATTTGGCTTCGTACAAATTTGCCTTGCAAAATGAATTGCAATGCATCAGAGACGAGCAAGAAAACTATCACGCACACAGAAACCCATCTCTGCACTTGTTTGGCACCTCGCTTTCAATGGCAAACATCAATTTGTAGACGGCTGCGTTTCCTCTACTACTTTCTTTAACCTTGCATCGCAACCGAGATCAGACCCAGCTTCATCTTTTTTTTAAGTCGTCGACAGCAAGTACAAATGTGTGCAGTGCACTGAATGCATTTCTAATGTATAAATACTCTCACTGGGACTTTACATTTTTAATATACTTATTTCGTGATAGGTTTTGCAATTTGCGAGTCATGAAATTTGCAAAAGCTTCGAGAACTGTAATGATAAAATGTCTTCAGAGTAAATCTAATGTGAAAGATATAAATAATTTTAAGCTTTATTCAGTTGACCAAAATTAAACTTTCAACTAATATCTTGATCACGGATAAGCTTGGTACCGTACCGTATAATTTATTCTTATTATTTATGTAACCATCTTTAGATGTCCCGTCTTTAAGAGTGACATGGGTCTAAATCCATTTACTTTTATTTATTTATAGTTTTTATACAAATATTTCTTTATTTTATGTTTTATGTTTGTCGGTAATAGTATTTTGGTGTTGAAAGTGAATTGCCCTTTCCGCGTCGTAAATTAGGGCTCGAAGAAGAAGAAGAGGAAGTTTGATGACCGCATTAATACGACGGATAAACATTGGGTGATGCGACCTTTTACGACTTAGATTGCAGGATGCCGTAAAAGGGAAGAAAGGAATCGCCTCGCTGCAAAGCAAAGACTCATTAATCAGCATTTAAAATGGTTGATGACCGCGACACGCCTGCCATGCCTCTAAATGGAGGAGGTACAACCATCCGCATCCCTTTCCATCCGCATCTACGCTTGAAGTGCAGATGGACACGCGGCTGATGTATCGGTGTCATTCAATGTCTCGGATGGAGTGAAAGAGAGGAAGATCGTAAATCTGCAATTGTCCATCCGTTGTAAAAGCCGTGACGTGGTCACCCCTGATCCTGTGTGCTGTGTGGATGTTTGGCGTGGGGTGGGGACCTCTTCGTCCGTCGATGGACTTGAGCTTTTATTCTCGCACTCATCCGTGACAAAGGCAGCCCTTCGTCATCAGATTGAAGTTTCAAGTAGATGCTCTCGTGTATAAAAGGTCACCTAATACCGATTTTACGGGCGTAACTCAAATGATTATGGCAAAATTGTTTTTACTCGACTATAATAAGTTTTACAAAAATATCATTAATGGCTGATCATAATAAAGGCCGTTAAAACTTAAAATTAATATTAACAACGGATCTCGAATAAATCATTAATTATTATTATTATTATTATTTTTTTTTTAGTTTAAAATAAATGCGCCGTAATAATGAATTAGCAGATTTACCTACAGATGGCGCTAGTAATAAAACCGGAAGTTATTGCGCTTAAAAGATGGCGATGAATTTTTTTGAGTTTTGAGGTACGATATTTGCTAAGTAGAGTGTAATCAAATATTCATGCTTTTTCTTTCCCTGAAAGGTGAAAACCTGAATCAAGAACGATACGAGACGAGACGATACGATACGATACGATACGAGATGAGACGAGATGACATTTTCACTTATAGTTTGGAAGATTATAAATTCTAAATGGTGTTCCGCGTTTACGAAGCACACAGTATAAGTATTTCATATCTCCGACATTCTCCATTTTCGAAAGAAGAAAGTGCTATTTTTCTTTGACCAATCATTTTTTTTCCTTTTGTTATTCATTTGATGAAAAGCTTTTACATTTGGACTTGGTGTACTCTAGTCTTATGATTTCCTGTCCAACGACACAACAAAAAACACTCGACTTGAACGTAATAAATGGAAGTTGGTTTTGGTGGTGTGGATTACCAGACTGAAAAGAGAGAAAGAGAGAGTTGAAGAGGCAAAAAAAAGAGCAAGTCACGTGATAATACGGGGTGTGGAAAATTATTGCTTTGAAGTATGGTGAAGGACCCACCACCAAAAAATGTAATCAGTGCATTTGAAGGGAAACTGCACTGCAGGTACTTGAAACCAAACTAAAAAGAAAAAAGAAAAAATGAACCCACATTTTGGCGATATTTTCTCACTGGATTTTTTTTCTCTTTTATTTTTTTTTCCTTTCCTTTTCTTTTTTTTTTTTTTTTTTTTTTGAGAAAAAAGTAAAAAATGAAAATAAATAAATAAAAAAAAGATGAAAGAGAAACATGTGTTAATGTGCATCGATAAGTCGTTGTGTTTGGGGGAAAAGGCAAAGGTTCGACTATCAACAAAACGATACTAAAGTTTTGATATTTTTTTATTTAATGGTTATGGTTTCATAACTTTTCTCTCGAGGCTTGTAAAATTCACTTTGTCTAGACATTGTGCAGAGATATGATTGAACTTGAATTTCGTCTAGACGTTAAGGCTGTAGAATAGACTGATAAATGATAGGTCAGTCACATTAACTGTTTTCATTTTATTTTCAGCTGCAGCGTAAGATAACGAGAAACTATGCAGAGACCGGTAATCAATAATTTTTTTTAGAAAAGTAATGAAACATTTAATCTGGAATAGCAGGAGATTACTTAGTGTCTATCACTAAGCCATTCAATCCTAAAAGCCGTTTCAAGGGTATGTACGTTGTTTTTTTTTCAATTCGAGTGTGAAATAATTGTTTGGTTTTATTACCTAGTATTTACGGATTGCTAGAAATTAAACATGGATGGCAGTGGCTCTGCCTATTAAACAGAATTTAAAAAAAAAAAAAGAGAGAAATGTTTGTTCTTGTATTTACGCTATCAGTATTTAGTTTGAACTTCGTTAAATCACATTATTTTAATTTTACTTACATGTTAGTTGCCCCACTTTGTTTTTTAAAATAATTTCATGTTCGACATGTTGCCACTTTTGTAACTGGTATTTGGTTCACTGCAGGAAAGTCTAACTCCATTACCAGAGAATATGCGAAAACTAATAGTATATAGTACAGACTTTCAATTATCTTTGCAGTAAATTTTATCTGATTTGTGAAAATGAATTGGGGTTTAGATTACTGAAAAGCCTACACATTTACATAATCTTTCAGCTGAAAATTGTGAAAAAAAATTAGCATTTTAAGAATATTGCTCAAAACAATTTTGTTGGAAGTTGAGCAAAAGTGTAGAAAACATTAGCTGCGATTATTTTAAAAAATAATGACTGAAATAATGTCATTTTGATTTGCATTACAAAACGAGAGTGATTTATTCCGAATACAGAAAAGGTGATATGGGTAAGGGTATACATAAAACACGAAATAAACACTGAACAAACATCACACAAACAATTCTAGCCAATCGGTGCATTCTCTTTTTCCCCATACAGAAACATCATTTTTAAATTATGACAACATTATGTTAGAAAAAGTGTTAAAAAGTCACTTAAATGTAAGTAGTAGTAAGCTACACTTACATTTAAGTGACTTTTTTCATCATTTTTAATGTCATAATTTCAATGAAAATGAAATTTCAGGAGAGAAGAAGTTTTATTGTCTTAATTCACTTTATTCATGAAATTGAATGCACTGATTGGATAGAATTGTTTGTGACATTATTTCAGCCAAACGAGTGACTAAAGTCACTTACAATATTTTTTGAAATCGAACGCAGCTATTGTGTATGTTGTAGTACATCTAATTTAGCACAAAAGGGTTTTTTTTTTTATTGTGGTCAAATCTATTTTTTCAAAAATGGCCAATCTTTGGTTTCTATATAACTGAATTTGAGATTTATCTATCTTCACATTCTTTAGTGCTTAAATTAATACTTTACAGTAAAGTGAACGATGTACTTGACATCCTCGCAGGATTGCATTACGAGCAATCTGAAAATAGTCTGCTGTTGACAGTTTATTTGAATGACATCATTTGATTCTGGCCTCTTAACATTAGCTAAGCAATGCACGCTATGGTATTCCAATAAGCTGATGAAATTTAATTTTATGAAAACATTCACATGAATAAATAAGGTGAGAATGATCTTTACTGATAACATTTGTATTCCCGTTTATTCAGTTTGAAGTGGTTCGCTGTCTGGTGTTGAAAATTACAATCTCCAGTCGTCTAACTTTATTAAATGTGACAGTGTTTTGAGGATAATCAAATTCCTTCAGTTAAATCAGACAAAAATTCCATCATTTATATTTTCAAAGTTCCAAATTTCAACACCAGTTGATCTAACTACTTCCTTACTTACCCAATGAAAACAGCAGAAAAAATATTTCTTCATGGTAACATCCACTTTAGACTATTTCTAAGCAAGATAATTGAAAGAAAATATGAGTATGGATGAAACAAGTTTCTCTTATCTTAATTTCATTTAAAGCACTTAATTGTTTGATGTAAAATGTTTTTAACATTTTCTTGCAAAACTTTTTACATCTCATTAAAAGTTGGGCATTACACACACACCCACACCCACCCACACACACAGATGAAATTGAATTTTTTTCCCCACTTCTCAATTACATTTCGCTGCGCAGTTTTTGACCAATTTCTCACCAACGGCTGCGATTAAAATAAGGGTAATTAAGCATGTCATTGGCCTTTAAGACAAGACAGTGTCCAATTTGTTTCCAGTTAAAGACACTTCACCTCGTTTCATCAGGTCGCTGCTAATTACATCGGATTTACTTGATTAATTAGTTGTGTTTTTGCTCGTATGGTCAGCACTCTATTAAAAATTCAAATGAATTCTGTCTAAGCTGCCTACTAAATTTTTGAATAAATGTTTACACGGGTGTATAAAAGGAGGGGAAGAAAAAATCTGTCTCTACTTGTCATTCAGCACATTAAGCGTCAATGCGGTCTCATTTCCATTTTGCGGCGCTTTACCTGCGAATGTTTCGCATTTCACAGAGTGGTCAGAGTGTGTCTTGTCGACCTCACGGCCCCGTCGCATCCACTTAACCCTTCGGTTGTCAAACGTCAATCCGTGCGTAAAACTTCACTCAATTTTTTTCTTTGTAACTTGTGTAGTTTGAACACGAAAGAAAATAAGATCTTTGAAAAGTTTTTTTTTTCCTTCAATTTTTTATGCGTTTTCTCGTTACTTTCGAGTGCGAAAAAAATAAAAAAATGTACGATTAAAAAAAAGGTAAATTCTGTTTACAATGAACCTTAGGTATGGCTTCTTTAATCGAATTTTTCAAATATTTCCACTTTTCCTTAATAAAATTACAATTCGTTGTGGATATATTAACTCGCAGCTAATTGCATTTTTTTATTAAATTTAAAAAGGACCTTCGAAAGTGAATTAATTATTTCACTAAGATTAGATTAGCGATAACGTAAAGGAAATATTTTTTTCCATCTTATTTTTGAGGATTTTTTAATGCTGATATTTTTTTAAGACCAGAATTCTTTTGCGTTTTTGCCTTTATATTTTTAAAAAGTGTGTTGTCGTGTTTGAAATTCAATCCAAAGAACGTTAAAGTTGAAAGATGGCGATCTAAGTTTAAAAAAAAAAACGAAATCAAGATGCACAACAGTGAAAAAACTGATTATTGCTGATTTTTTTATTTTTTTTTTTTATGTACTGCATATTGAAGTTTTCAGGTTGATTTCGTTGTGATTTTTCTGTTTTATTTTTATTTTTTTTAGATAAAAATGGCCGTGTTAAAGCTCAAATATACGTCAACGTCGCAATAAAATGTGCAGTTTTACGCATTATGTAAGGAAGGAATCAAACCTCAAGACACAACAGTATAAGTGAAGTCAAGTTATGTATATTTGGTTTGGATTGAAAAATTGACTTTTTTTAGGAACAAGTTTGACCGTTCGTCAGTTAGGCTTCATGTTTACTTCAATTTTGAGCATGCACAAGTCAGGAAAAAGCTCTGGAGAAGCCATGCCGATGTACCTAAGTCAATTTGAATTTAGATCAATACTGCTTGAGGTTTGAGTCATCAGACGCCATACAAATACCAATCTTCATTTCCTGCAACTTGCACGTAAGGAATTTCATATAATTATTAAATTGTAAAACCATGCATTAGTTATCTGATGAAAAAAGATTGGTTGGGTTAACTGCCAATTAAACGGAAAATCAATTCACACTTAATCAAGATTAGGCTAGCGGTAAATCTGCTTACAAGCGGCCTGGAAAATCTGAACTGGTCTAGGTAGGGCAATGACATTGGCCCAAATTTTATTTTGACTAAATGTTTCGCTCCACTGACAAGTGAGAAAAAAAAACGAAAAAAAACTAAACCGTTTCTAATTATTTAATGCAAAAGAATGACGTTATGAAAGAGAAGTAAAACATTAATTTTTTGTTCTAAATTCTAAATATGTTGCGAATTATAAACAAGATTGATTTGTATCCTGGTTGGAAAATACGAGACCTTTAAAAGTCTTTATTCTCCCTTACCGCAACTGAATATTTAAAGTGAAGTGAAAATGTGTTGCAACACCGTAGATCACATTTTCGCTGGAAATTTGAATAACACTGGGCATCGAATCCGACCAACTTTAAAACATAAGGAGATAGAGTAGGGCTTGTTTTTGTAGCGAATCATTTGAAACGAAAAAAGCTTTTCGTTGTCTGAACCTGTGGCTTCATCTTCTTTTCTTTTTATTGATGTGTGCTCGCAGCTGTTATACTAACGTAGGTGGGAAGTGGGTGGGAGATAGGGGCAGGATTTGGGGTCGAATCGTGGCTGCATTTCAAAGGAAACGTGGCCATCCACCAGCTTATACAATCAATTGCACTCGATGAACGGAGTTTCATTGCTATAACTTTGCAGGTAGTTTATAGTTACTCCACGATGTCCAGTCACGTAGACCATAGGTCAGAGTGGCGCACGCGGCAGGAAAGAAGCTTATTTAGTGTCCCCTTAATTAATTAGGACGCAACATAAACAAATGTGACCAACAGGAGGCGCTAAATCGAATTAGACTTGCGATCGGGCTTTATTAGTGACACACACTGCCATGATGGATGGTCATCGTTTACGCTCTTACACAGCTGACACCTACATTACGTTTCATTACCGGCAGGAAATAAAGCTTGCAGATAAATGATGACACAATTGCTGCTTCTGATAAATACCATAATCACATCAAACGTGTAACTGCTTATCAATTTTTTTCCCGCGTTTGTTAATATCTTTTGACTTTAAATTGGTGTCATTTAAAACGAGTTGTGATAAGAATTATTAGATTTGCGGCTGCAATTTTCCTTGATTGACAAAATCACAGAAGCGCTTGTTTTTATTTTGCTCTACTTTATTGCATTAACACGTACAAAAATAACATGTTTGCTGAAAAAAATTCACATTTTGAGTTGTGAAATGTTGTGAAGTTGTGAAATTATATTTAACTTGTCAACTTGGGAAATGACAATTCAATATTTTGATTTTACATGATTCGGCACTCATTGTAAAATGTATATGAATTCGAAATTTATTGTAATTTTATTAGTAATAATTCTCTGCGTTGAATAGAGATGTATGGGGCTCATACAGATACTTTTGTATACGATAATAACGTCACATCAACGTTGTTTTTGTATAATATGATCCCGTTAATCTGTTCAAGTCGTTTTCTCATACCTAGCTTAACGATGAGGCAAGCGTGTAGTCAATTAGAACACAAGATGAGAAACATTTTCATCTTCTAATCGCAGAATTAGAAATTTTAATCCATATTTAATCTGTATGCTTTTGTTTTCTTAGTTGGTTTAACTGTGGAGCACTGTGCAGAAAACATTAAGTTTGTTTAAGATTAAAATCCTAAAACTGAATTTTGATAAATGTTACTTTATTTTTGAATGATCTCCAAGTGCCGACAATACCAAATTTGTCAGGAAACAAAATTATCATCACATTTTTTCTGCTTTATCTTTTGTGACAGTTTGAACGTGATGGTCGCATTTGTTGATTGAAGTTGAACGGACAATCTGGAGCTAAAAGTATTCAAAATGAAAAAGAAAAAGAAAAAATAACTTCATTATGTGACTATCTACATCTAATTCAAGAGGTTAAACATGTGTGGAAAATTCAAATTTAGGCTTTATTTAGCCTAAATCCCAATTCCCAACAAAACTTTATTCTAGCTAAAAAAAAATTGCTATTACTGTGAGCTAATATCAGTCCACAGCACATATATGCGAAGTTAATTTCACTTGCTCAGAGGTAGAAGGAGCAATGCTTCAGGGGCAAAAGATAAGCCTTTTTTTTAAAAAAAATGTCCTGATTTCCTGCTTGTAAAGTTAATAATGCAGTTAAAATGTTGTTAAGAAAAGCTGTGAAGATTAGATATGAAATTCAAGATGGGTTGTTTGCACTTCACCTAAACTTTGACGTCAAAAGAATTGTTTTTGAATTAATTTCGTATCGTTGTTGATAATCTGAAAATTGGGGAAAGAGCAGTATTGTCGAAGTACTGAATTGAGCTGAGAAAGGATTTGCTCGGTTTAATGTTATTGATTTTGTTTTCATTTTTGTAATAAATTCATTGTGGAAGACTCTTTGAAAATGCATTTACTCTGGGTGGAAGAGTTGATTAGTGAGAAACCAGATGAGAACAGCCTCATATTGTACATTTTCTTCCTTGGTTTTATGTAGCTGAATCAATTTAAAAGTTTTCTAAGAAAAGAAACTTTGAAGCATTAAAGAAGCAATGTTATGTGATGTATGTAAAAATCTGCAGAGGTTGTTTGCAAGAGCCTAAAACCTCAAGAAAAGTGCTTTTACTTCATGAATGGTTTCCAAAAAAGGTCGATGGTGATAAAATATTGAATTGAGGAAATCTGGCAATTGATCCATTATTGACCAAGAATGGTGAAAGCATTTTTCAAGTATTGAGAAGATGAGATAAGAGAAAAGCGATGATTTTTCGAAGAAGGCGTAATGTATTCTACAGAAATGAGCGCTTTGAAAGCTTATGCCAATGTTAGAATGTGGTAAAAGGGAGTGGTTAGAGGATTTTTTGACTATTTTGTGATATAACTCGATAAAACGAACATTTGAAATGAAAGAGTTGTGCAATTTTTTTTTATTTTTTTTTTATTTTTATTTTATTATTTATTGTGAAATACGTGATTCAATTTCGGATTCAAATTTTTTTATCATCTAAACTTGGAAATCCAGAGTTGGTTGACGATTGAATTCCTTTCTTTGAGCAAATCGATATGTAAACCAATTTTTCAATTTCGATACGAGGATCAGATAAGAGACACGTCAATAGAGTATTACGAATCCTCTAACGACTAACCACGCAGACTCATGCTTGTTCTATCATTTTCACTAAGGGGAGCAAGGTGCTGACTTGTGAGTAAATCCTCGTGTTTGCACGATACCCACAAGGTTAGTGCTTTTGCTTCTCCATCTATTGGTGAAATTTAACAAGAAACAGCAGTTTTTTTACCAAGTTCTGTAAATTGAATAATTTACTAATCATTATACTTTTTCCTCTACATTCGACTTTTAATTTCAGTTCCGAGACAGTTTCTTATGCATTACGAGATAGCTGGAAGAAAACTCTATTAAAAGAGTTTCATTGGTACAATACAATTAAAATTTGAATACGGTTATTGCGCAAATTAAGTGCGCACTAACGAATCCTCATCATTTCATAATTATTTCTACTTGCGGTTTTTAAAAGAGAAGCGCTATTGTGATTTTTTACTTTTTACGCAAAACCCTATTCCCTTTAAAACGCATTAACACATTCCAATCAAAATGGAAATAAGTTTTCCCTATTTGCAAATGTCGTTTTTTCTTTTCTCTCTCTTTTCCTCGTCGTTTCGTTTCCCTAATGTATTTGCAAGACGACATTAGACAAAGTCGCATATCAATTAAGACGCATTTCACACCTGACGCTGACGGTGACTCGTGGACGCTGTTTCGGCAAACTACCGTAGGAGCTCGCATCAGAGGTCGTTGTCGTGCAATTTCTTTGTTAAATCGCACTCGCACGTGACGTCACGGCCAAACTGTTTCTGCAACGACGAACGGCGGCGACGACGAACAGATAACGACGTTTGGTTTAATATTTGAAAGGCAATTTCTTTGCCACGTGCCAACAACTTGTCAGTTGCATCTGCGCCATTTTAAATTCATCTCGGCGAGCAATTTTAACGAGTGACACAAAAAAAAAGAATTGCTAAATTGTCCTAATTTCCTTTTCAAACTCGTTTTAATAAGCTTTTGCAACATCTTTTCTTGCGGCTGCAATTTTCTACTTTTTTTTTACGGCATAAATGAATATCCACTATTTTCTCGCCTCAAACTGCAAATAAAATCGATAATTGAAATTGTGCTGATTGTGCGGCATGGTAATTTACGTCAGAAGGGACCTTTCTTTTTTTTTTTTTTTTTTTTTTTTCTCTCTCTCTCTACCCTTCCATTTTCCCTCCTGCGCCACTATCACAAGTTCACATCCAAGATGGCCTCCCACCGATTTCCTGTTTTATCCCACCACTTTTTGAACCACTGCCAACCGATTCTAAGATTCCCCCGGTGCACGTGAGCAAAAATTCGTTGGCACTTTTACCACTTGTTTATTCGCGCTGACACTTTTCGTTTGTCCTCTGTCATTAAATGCGCATCATTCTGGCAATAGACGGCTAGAGGAAAAGGAAATCTGGTTGCTTAAAGTTTCCCTTTAAAACTAGGAACTTGGTATCGGTTCAAAAAGAAAAAAAATCTCAAAATAAAAAACTGTTTACAAGCTGCACATTCCCCAAATTTCAACGCTAGGGGAAGGGAAAAAAGTTCAACATTTTCACCCGAATTTAATTACATTTTTTAAAAAAATAAATTTTTTCTCCTCTTTTTGCGTACCATTGATTGGGCCTCCAAGCATTTTTGGATTAAATTCCAAAGGCGACTTTTTTCCCCCCTTCATATCAATTAATCTCGTTACCGTAGAAGTTGTTAATGTGAGGAATTGGGAAAATGGAATAACTAAATTTAATCACTTTAAATTTCAAAAATAGATACTTGAGGATTAAATTTTGCATGAGATAAATTTAAGTAGCTTTAACACGGGTAAATTTGTTTGTTATGTAAATTTTTTATTTAAACAGTGTTAAATCTAAATTTTTATGTCGGAAATCAATATTGAGCGAGTTAAATATTTAAAGTGTTTGTGTTGTATTTTTCCGAGCTATTCGATGGTGACTTAGTACCGTATTTAAAATTTACATCGTTTTTATCTCACTTTTCGACATTTTTCGAGTCTTGTAAGTTTTCGAAAAGATTAGACATTATTTGCATGTGTAATTTGCCGATTATTTCGATTTAAATTTTACTCATTTATCTCGCGTTTTCTCGCGTATCCTATTAGCACGCACTGATGTCATTTCTTAGAAAAGTATAAAATAGCAAATGAATATTGAAACAACGTACTCTAAGCTAATTGCGGTAAACGTTATGAATTATTTTTATCAATTTACAGTGCGTACAGATGACACTAGAAATTTTCTGGTTATTGCTGTCAACACAGTCGGAAGTGTTGTCAAAGATTTCTGAATTTAAATGCGAATGAATAGCTTTTACATCTATAATTTTAATTGGGAGATTTGTGAGATGAATTTTCGGTTTAATTGCACCTGTAAATTTTGTACTCTAAAAATTTTAAGTCACCGAAAATGCGATTTTAAGTCTGTTTTCAAATGTGAACTAATGCTGAGAAGAAATGAAATTATTTATCTGAAATAGAAATTTTTTTTTTTTTTTTGGGACTGAGTGGGGGATGGAGTGGGGGTGAAAAAATAGGATTAACACAACAACAAGTCGTCGTTGTATAAAATGGGACACAGGAAAATATTTACCGTAGTCATAAAAACAGGACAAACGAGAGTTTGGTCGTTGACGTTGTAGAATGCCGAAAACGAATCAAGCTCCACAGGGGAGACATATAATTAATTTTTCCGAAATAGAAGAAAGGGTCGTTTAACGTGGAAATTTATCGTATATTTCTGTATATTTATGTGTGTGATACGACCTCAAGTCACGAAGTGAAAATTCAACAGACGAGAAAAAGAAAAAAGGGGGGGGAGAAGAAGCGAGACAAACAGGGGGGAAAGAGAAAAAGCTTTCACAAATATTAAATTTCTGGTAGATTGCAAAAAATTATTCCATCTTGTTGAATTTATTATGAGGTTTTGCCCATTTGTGCTTATCTTTAAGTTGAATCAAATTAAGTTTTGCTCTAATTTATTTCGCTTTGCCAAATATATTAACGACCGACCCTCGCTCAGTTCCCTTCCTTTTTACCCTCGACGTAACTTTTGCTCTCTCCCCCGGTTAAAATTTATTACAATTTGTGTTAAAACCCTTAAAGAGATTCCACCTTTTTACATTTTTTCCTCTTACACTTTTTTCCTCTTATTTACTAAATAATGCAACAGGAAGACGACTCTTGAAATTAACTCTAATTACAAATTCGTCAGTTTCTGACTTAATGAGCAGAAAATTTTTCTGTTTTGTGTGAAAATTTCGTTCGCGCTCGCATCTTGATCGTGAGTATCTTTTCCAACATGTGTGTGTTCCGTGTAATGTTGATAAAACCTTACCCGGTCCAGTTATCGTTCTTTTCCGGTTAGGAAAACGTGTCACTTTTGTTGTCGTCTTCCTTTCCGGAAGAGAGATAGCGAAACTCGCTGCTCTTAACAAGATAAAAGAAACCTAAACTTAAAACAAAAACCAATAAAAGAACAAAGCAGGATGGGAATGAGTTTAAAAAAAAAAAAGAAATGTGCGCATCATTTTTGTAATAAAGAGAAGAAGTAAAAAAAAAAAAAATTTATTACATAATGAGATAATTTGCAATGATTTTAACAATTCAAATAAATAACTCAAGATTTTGCATTTTAACGGAATCTTTTTTAGTGTTGTTACTTGTTAGCATAATTATCATTGATTATTGCTGTTTTACCACTTGAGAAACTTGGACAGCCAATTACAGTGCGTGATAACTGCACTGCCACATACATGACATTTATGTGAATGTTGAATGTCATGTGCGTGCAAAACAGCATCAAAGAAATAATGGGATGCATAACAGCAGCACAATATTTGGTGGGCCAAGTTTACTGGCTCAAGGAAATACTGATTCTCCCTTCCTAACATTCAGTTGGTTTATAATTTTGTAAAAGTGTGCTGGAATTGGATTAGCTCTACACTTATTTTTCATAGAAGTACTGCCGCCGCACCTGTTTTTGGATGTTCAGTTGGTGGATTTGAGTGGATTTGCACGTGTGCAAAACTAGGTTTAAATCGAATCTTACGCAATTTTCGCATCCAACTTGAATCTTTAATGTTTACATCGGGTAAAAGCAACTTACACAACAAAAATTGTGTAAAACTCGACTTTGACCCAGGTTTCACACATACGCAGATATTTTTCGAACTTATCTTAAGTTCATTGTACATTTTATTCGATTGTGTAGCGCAGTTCAGTATTTGCATGGGATTTTGCGACTCTTGGAGAATTGAAAAAGCGGTTATACAGTAGTTGTGATTATCATAACGTAAACATGTTTGTTTATGATTTTCACTTCCGTTTTGGCAGTCGTTCCAAAATAGGAAATTTATTCCAAGTAGAAACATTCTCGAACAACAAATAAGCACAAATAACTCTTTGATCAGTTAAAATTCTTCATTTAACACGTGTAAGGTTTTGTAATAGCAGTTGCATCTGAACTCGGCTGTTCAAAAAGGTGTCGTTTTCATTAATTGTCATGTTTCTTTGACGTGCGAGTTTTGTTGTTGCTGGCTTGGTTTACCCATTCGTTAGCATTTGGCGTTTGAAATAAGTGACACGCTCCACTTGACTCGAATGGCGACAAAAGATGATTGAAAATGAGAAACGGTCTCATGACATTCGAGCCAATAATTCTTTTTTTTTTTTTTTTTTAAAGGTGAAATGCAAAATTCATTTTCATACCTAAACAAATTGTATTTTTACTTAATCACAACTGTCAGAAAAGATAAATGAACATCAATAACAAATAGAAAGAACAGAAACAACTCAGCTTTTATTACACAACTGCATAATATAGTTTTTTTGTTTTTTTTTAATCTGGAAAATCCTTGAAAATAAAAATGAAATTGAATTAATTTGACTGGTGATTTAAACGAATCCGACATAACAAGTCACATGTAAGGAAATATAAAAGTCAAATAAGCCTCGAGGGTCATTTGTTTCCAACTTGATACACTCGGAAAAATGATGATGATGTATTTGCAGCGAAACTCATCTTTATAGGATTTCAAGAGGTGTGTGTATAAAACTGTATAATTCATCACTTGGACCGCAACAATTTTTAAAGTGAATTCACTTATTCATAATGAGAAAGGGAAGCAAATAAAACGAGACAAGTCAGAGTACTTTTTTTTTTTTCATTATTTTTTTTTTCATTTCTTTTAAATTTTCAATTATTGGAAAAGTGTACATCAAAAAAAGAAGTAAATAAAAAAATTCCCCGGGAAAAAAGGCAAAGTGCAGTTGCAAAAATATCGATATGTGAAATAGAAAAGTTTTATTGAACGACAGATGAAGAGCTGCCGTTAGATGGAACAGGGAGTAAGAGGAGGAGTAAAGGTGCATTTACAGTACATGTGTGCCAGGTAATTTACCTCGTTCCAGAACTTCACCATTCGTTGCGGTGAATGAGGGTACTTCCGGTTGAAGGTATCAAGATTTTAACTTTCCAACTCAACCGGGAAGTGCCTTTAATCATCGCTTAGAATTAAACAAAGTTGAGAGCGGGTGAATTTCCACGCTTTGCTCCAGCACATGCGCATATAAGTGCGCCTCGAGACGAAGAAAGGGCAAACATCAATCAAGCCACCTCATGAGTGAGTTTTGAAATTCACAAGAGTTCCTGTCACCTTTAAGTCCTATGTCAACTGCATAGATTTGAGAAGCGTTCACCCCCGGTTCTGACCTCATCAACCGGGGTCGGTGTCTGCGTGCTTTCGACAGCACTTTTGAAAGATTAGAATTAAACACGTAGCTAAAACCCCCCCTCCACTCGCTCCGAGGCCAATTGCCAAATAATTAATAGGGTCCGTGTCCGTTTGGCACAAATACGAGTCCTCGTCGCTCGTCGTCGACGACGAGGGGCAGTTTCTTACACCATTGCACACGAGTTCGTGCGGGATGCATGCGTTGGAGCCGCCGCAAACAAAGGAACAGTCGGCCGAAGAGGGCATTTCTCCCGTCCGAGCCGCCTGCTCCATCTGGATGAACTCGGTCCACACCAAGCGGAAGGAGGACGTGTGGGTGGCGTCTTCCGACCGGAACTCGACCAACGCACGACCCGCTCGCAACGACGACGCTGAGATGATCGGAAGCTCTTTGGGTGGAGAACCGCCCCCGCACACCATAACAAAATTCCCGTCCACATATTGATGACGCTCGGAAGGGATTTTGACCTCGATTCGTTCGCTGCTGCAGTCGTCCGACAAATAAACAGATTCGAATCGGAAAAAGATGCTTCTGGCGGGATGCACTAGCAGCGACCAAATGCAGTGCACTTTCGACTGCTCGTAGTCTGAATGATCAATTAAAGGGTCGTTACGGAAAGGAAAAACAAGTTCGCCTTGTTGACGAGCGTCCAGCACTGTCGGACCACACTTGGGACCGTGGAGAAACTCGTAACTACCTTTGAACAGGAGACTGCCGTGCGTGCGGGGCTGCTCTCGCTTTACGTGTAATTTTACCTCTAACGACGGCCCAGTGGAGAGGATGCGAACCGGACCGATCGTGTGTTCGGAGCGGACTTTGACGCCGCAGATGCACTCCACCTCATTTCCGCTGGCGTCCCGGACGATGATCTTGTCGACCGGATCGTCGATGCATCTGGAGCACGTACCTTGAGTCGTAGATGTGAAGTTTATGGACTCGAAAGTGACCAGTACTTGCTCGAATGGAACAGAGTTGGCGAGAAAGGAGTATGAACACTCGAGCTGTGTTTTGCGCGTGAACAGCAGACTGTTCAAAGGGGAGGAGAAAGCGCCGCCTAGCGACGCAGGGCTGCTGAACACCTCGTCGCACTCGGTGTTGGGTACGGGAATTCCATGAGTGAAAGCGTTGAAGTAGTCAAATTGCACCCAATATTCTAACGAGGAGCCGGCGTACGAACCAACTTCGCTGTGGAATTGTACGAACATGGCGTTGCCTGACGATATGTAGTCGTTGTTTGAGGGTAGTGGCGGCGACCAGGAGTCGCAGAACATGGCCAGCAGGCGGGACTCGTCCGCGTACGGTGCATCGTAGATGGTGAGGGTCTCGACGCATCCTTTGTCGTCCAGAATGGCGGAATCCGGGCGCCGGACTCGGAAACTGCGGAAGTCGATGCGGATGATTTCGTTGTGCCAGGCCCACATGGTGAAATTGCACGTGGTTCGCGGCTGATACCACGTCGTGAGCGAATAAAAGCGGCGTTGCTCGGCTGGGATGTTGGAATCTCGGTGAAAAATGGCGTCACAACTGTCGTTTACCTGAGTTATGCGGGAAAGGGAGAAAGAGAAAAAAACGATAGCTGAAACTGGGCAATTGTACACGTCAAAGTTAAAGTGGAAATTGCAGTTACAAAGTGCACAACAAACTCCCTCTTGCGTCTTATCCCCCTTTCTTTACCGGGCGCCTCTCGACATCAATCCAGAGTCGTAAAAGAGGAAATGACCACTTACTTTAGTAGCTCCGTGGCCGGCCCATTTGGCAAAAGGCCCCGCCGTGAAATGGAAACCCGTGTTGAGAAAAGGACCCGCCGGGGAGCTGACGAACACTAGGAGCAGATGTCGACCGGAACCAGTGATGGCGTAAGGCAGTTTGCCGCGTCCACAGAAGGATCCAATCAGAGGACTGCGTTCACTCAGACCGTCGTAAACGTTGATGTAGTCGTACGGGCATTGAGTAGTGACCGGTCTGTTGGGGCAGAGGATCACGTCTTCACATCGTTGACCGTCAACATTGATTTCTTGGTTTTGTACCAACAACTATCGAAAAGAGTTTTCGTTGTCGTTTGTTGAGGTGTGAATTTGAAGGGCGAGATACTTACTTTGAGTGATCCTTTGTTGCTGCTTACGTAGTATTTGCATCTCAGATTTCGTGGGTATACTCCGGGATAATTGGGAGATTGCAAAAAGCAGTTTTGACAGTCGGGAAATTGTCGGTCGCACGCAGTTCCGGGGACCAGTTTACCTCTTCGATCTAAATACAGTTGCGGGTTTGGACCGTAACGTGGATATAATTCAAATCTCTGCTCGGCTCTTGAATTGAAACTTATGTAGGTTTTATCTGTGGAATAATTTCTATTAATTTTTCGTTTTTATTTTGGAGAGGGTTTAGACGGCACTTCTGGTTTGCTAAGGTCCGGAAATTGTGTGGACACGTACTATACATTTGATTACTGTACACATGATGAATTTCAAGACCCAAGCTAAAACGGAAGTGCCCTTTAAGGTTGCTCCAAATCATAAAAAGGAGCAGTTATTTATATGGAGTGGGTAAGAATTGCACTTCCGATTTTACGCAGTAGTTTTAATTTTATTTGCATTTCTCTCTATGGTAGTAGACACCAACAAAGTTTTTAAGTCCATACATCAAACGGGAAGTGCCAACTCAGCCAGTTCCAAATTGAGAAAAGGCAGCTGTTTACACACTTTGCTGCAATTTGGGGCAAGCTAAAATGCCACTTCCGGCTTGGCTGCTAGTTTTGAACAATCCAATTATTTAATCAAACCGGATATGCCAACTTATCCCATTCCAAATCGTGAAATAGAAAAATTAAATTTCAATTTTCTATTAACTAGAAATAGCTCTTGAGCTATTTTTAACCAAACTTGAGTGAAAATAGCTTCTTGAGCTATTTCCACACAACTGTAGATGAGAAATCTTGGATGGAAATAGCTTCACGAGCTATTTCCATCCAATTAGGGGTGGGAATTATGGGTGAAAATAGCTTCACGATCTATTTCCACCCAATTGCGGTTATGAAACTTGAGTGAAAATAGCTCTAATTACTATTTTAGTTATTTTCACTCAGTTTGAGACGGAAATCTTGAATAAAAATAGCTCAACAAGCTATTTTCATCCAAATTTTGGAAAATAATAGCCCATGATTAACGATTTGAAATTTCATAAGTTCCTGTTACATACATACGACATGACAATGCGTCCTTAAAATTTTGTCATAAATATAACCGGAAGTGCCATCTTAGCCCGCTCCAAATTGCAGTAAAGAGTGAAAGACTAAATAGAAAAACTAAATTTTAGGGGCGTTAAATTATTGGCGCATTAAAGTACAATAATAAACACAATATTCTTAAAAGTTTTGGCTATCTGAAGTTTCCAGTCTGCCGAGTTTCCTTGTTAGCCGGGTGTTTACAATGACAAAAGAAAGCTTTTTAAATTTTGTATTGCAGCTAATGATCCATTGTCTCAACTTCAATTCAACTTGAAGCTTAATTTCAATTTTTAATTTATTTACCCGAAAAAAAAGCCCCAATTATCGGAAAATTATTCAGAGAAATTCTAAAAGATATTTTGCGTGATTTTTGAAGCTCAAAAACAAAACCAACAAGAGCGAATTTGTGCAAGCTTTAGAACGGCTTAACAAACTGCATTTTCGGGGCAAATGTTAACTAAAAACACACATTTTTATTTAAGCATTACCATTTACGACACTCTAAATGCTGGATCTAAGAGAGGCTTGGTTGGTGGGCTTTAGTTTACGCGGTTATTCAACCAGAAAGCCCGAAATTTGGATTTGTATTGCCATGTTTTCCCATACGTTTTACACTTCCTCTTATCATAACAAACAAAGCAGATGCTTTCAGATGACATCATTATTTAATTATTACTACATTTAATTCGATTGAACCAACTTCGCTGCTGTAGTTTTAGCAGAACAAAACTAGTAATAACATAACACGTAACTTAAACATAAAGCGGAGGAAACTGGGAGGGAAAACGCTGGCCCCGGTCGAAAAGCGAGCGCTTCGGCGAGAAGGAAAGAATAAAGCAAAGGCAAAGCAAACAGTAAACGGCCAACTCGGACCGAACTCTTGTGGGGAATCGAGCAACGTTCTCTTCTATATCTTATTAGACTCAGCTTCGACTTAGCGCACTCGCTTCGGATCATCTTCTTGGGTTACCCCTGCGGTGATTAAATTAAATGGAAGTAACCTCCTCGCTTTTGAAAAGCCAACCACCAACCAACTGCAGAGCTAAAAGCAACGCGCACAAGGTACAGTAAAAGAGGGTAGACGGGGAAGGAGACCGTGCGACTTAACAAGAAAACAACAAGGTCTAGGTAATTAGCCGCTTCGTCTCCAATAACAAGCACATGCCAGTAAATTTTTCACCTGAGAAAAGCCGCACGTAGAATGTAACGGTCACGTGACTCGTTTCCGAGATGTACACCTGGGGTCGATCCACTTCGCCGCAGAAGAAACCGGGCGAATCCGAATCCCTCGTGTCGCCGTCCCGAATTTGCACGTATCCGCCCTCGCACGCGGTGGCGTTCACCAGACGTCCCACTTTGAATTTGTGGAACCTGTAAACACGAAAACATTGATTGGACTTCAGCTTGTGATTCTCTGTCTCTTTTCTTTTTTTATTTTTACCACTGCTGACCTCGTTAAAAGAGGTCGCATCCCACCCTCCTCATCTTGTTTCTCGTGCTCGAGTGCATTCAAAGGAGCCCTCTTATTCGATCCCGCCACCCTCAACCTCTCTTCTTTCCTCCATCGCACACTGATAGAAGACAGGTTTCAAGTTTCCATAGCCAAATAAAATTGGTTCGAGCCGAATTCAGCGTGTAAAGTTGGCAGCAGCTTCGATTTCAGATTTTTATTGGAGGTACGAAGAACTTTACAGGTGACTGGGTCTGATGCAGCTACACACACACTGCTCCCAATCACCCATCCTTTCTATTTCCCCCCCGCCGCTCGTCTCCCCGCCCCTTGCTTTCCCAATTGCAATATTTGCTCCGTTTGGCAGTTAATTTAGAAGCTTGGAAAGTTGGCTTGTACTAGAATAAATAAGAGTGATTTTTTCCTCTTTTTGGAAATTTTATTTTAATTTAATTTGAAATTTTCGGCGTTTATTTTAAATTGTATATGAGCAGCAGCAGAGGAGAAGTAATTAGCTTGAAATGATGATTTAAGAAAAAAAATTCAACGGGAAAACAAAGATTTGTTTGCCTATTGTCCCTTGAGCGTTGAAGCGCTTCGCGGTGCAAATGAAATTAACTTCTCATAGGAATAAGCTGAAAAATAACGATTACAATTTTTTTTTGGATCAAATCTGATTTTTAGACGAATTATTATTTTGCTGTTCAGGGGAATGAAAATGTATAATTGGGAAGAAGGGATTTCTTGTACTCGCTAGTGGAGCGTGAACTCCCTTCTCGGATTGGCGACATAGAATTTTAATGTGTTTGTAAAATTACTCCGCCAGAGGGCCAGCCATTACAACTTGTGCCAAGTATTCTGCCCTATACAATTATCTCCTTAATGCAACGCTTTAGTGGCTCAACGGGCGATTAGCCATCGTCCTAATGGAAAAAATTCAAAAGAAGTTTAAATTCAGATTTTTAAAAAGATTTTCTAATATTATACTGTAGATAATAATAAACTTTTGGTGGAGAAAATTGATTTCGTCTTGAAAGGTATTTAATTTAAATTGGGGCTGAACTTGGAAGCAGCAGGATCTAAGTAAATGTCTCGGTTTACGAAACGGCGAAGTTCAAACTTGTAATTAGCAAAGTCGAAAGTGTCGACTGGAATCCTGTGTTTGTTAGGAGGATCAAATAGCAATTTTAGTTTCACTAGGAGACGTTGAGGCGAGCACCGAAAGAGAGAGAAAGTAGTGAGAGAAAAGAAAACAGACATGTTCCACGCCGTCTGAAAATGTCTGTATAGAGTGAGGGTAATTTCCCCGAGGTGCACTAGACCTTTCACTAGGAATTAATCACAGGTGACGTCTCGAAGGGCTCTTTGTACTTGCCATAAGGTGGCTAACTTCTCCACTATCATTGCCATGCAATAAAAACGTCAATTTTCACGCACAGTCGATATTTTTTCGTCCTAATTGAAATAACCCATCTTAAAGACCATTTTAAAATCTAATTCATCATTTTCCTCTTTTTTATTATATCTATATTGCTTCATTTTTATTGATTGCCTTCAATGAAAGAACTTCTCACCGGTCCCTCGTCGGGGTTTCATATTTCTTTTTCTCTTTTTTTTTTTCTTTTTCTTTTTCTTTTTTCTTTCTTCTTTTTCTTTCTCGCTTTTCTTTGACTGTGCATCAGAGGAAAA
The DNA here is from genome assembly GCA_034695745.1 of Geophilus truncorum. Taxonomy (NCBI): domain Eukaryota; kingdom Metazoa; phylum Arthropoda; class Chilopoda; order Geophilomorpha; family Geophilidae; genus Geophilus; species Geophilus truncorum. The sequence goes on along the minus strand of JAQFZP010000062.1, from coordinate 5,117 downwards.
GTTTAGAATTAATTGTTTTTTTTTTTCTTTTCCTTCATTCTCCCCTTTTCCCTTTTAGAGTAGCAGCTTGCATTTGAAAGTTTAATGAAGTTAAGGAAGAGCGCAATTGTATTTTGGACAGCCCTATTATACATGTAATTAGCGCACATCAAAACTGTTAAAATATCCCTGAAACCATATCAACCGCTCTGTTTACCATTCAAATACTTTAAGGTATGATGTCAAAAACAGGCAAAAAGTTTAGCAAATTTTTTGATCACTTTAAATGTACCATATGTTGCTTCAGCATTGTTTATGTTTGGCACAGATGACCAAAATGTCTGCTTTTCCTTTAAAATGTTTGTTATTGTTACGTTATGATTGAATTACTGGTATTCCTCTCTTTCGCGAACAAATGTGTAAATATTAAACAACACGCCGGGCCAGTTGATTGAGTATAAATGCAGTAATCAGCGCCTGTAGGTAAGGGCAAACTGTTCCAAAATGGCGACAGATGGGAACAGTGACATGTGGTTGCAAGCAAGCAAGTATTGCTCGAGGGTGTGGCAATGGGTCTCTCTTCTCTTCTGAACTGAAGCATTCACTTTGGACTCTTCCTGCTTGTATGGCACGCACAGCGCACACTCATTCACTCACTCACTCACTCACTCACCCACACACATACACACACTCCATTATGCAGCATTTCCATTTGCATGGTGATGAGTTTGTCTAATGCGACTTAACTTCGAACTAGGGTAAAAATGGGCATTGACAGTTTCTTCTGGCAATGAATGGTTGATAAAATGGAAAAATAACATTTGCCAAGAAAAAGAAATCTGACTGTTATTTATTAACAACAGCAACACAAACTTGGCACGAATTTTTACGAAATGATAATCATCGAAATGGCTGAGAAATAAAAATGTAGCAGTTTTTTTCTTTTCTTGCGTTCGTTCCAAACGATTGCAACTCTTAAATCAAGGAACTTTCGAGCTGACGCGTAACATGCAACTCGTAAGAAGCAGAGAGATGTTGGCATGGCACAATGAGTCATCGAGTCTCTTAATTAAATCAGCCAACTAGGAAAATGATTTTCTCCACTCGAACGTGTCACCGACCAGAATTATCTCTCCTGCTCCACGCTTTTGCTTTGCTATCGAGATCGAGAAAGCGATTCTCATTGTGTTTAAGACTAAGATGGAGCTGCTGCATTGCATTATTTCAATTTAACGCTTTCACTGGTTTGGCAAGTACTGTCTGGATTTCCCATTAATTTTGCCAAATTGTATTGTTGCGGATTTGAATATTTCTACAACAATTTGCGTTGAGTTGACACGGCATATTAGCTTTCATCGCTCCTTCTGCAGCTTTGTTCACATCTGCAAGGTTAAATCTTTAAATTAAAAAAAAAAAAAGATTTTTCACAGCTGAGAAACGGGTCGATATTTCGATGCATCTGAATTTTCAATTTTTTTTTTTTTTTTTTTGTCTGCGTGCAGGACTGCACGGATTGAGACGGCGAACGCGTGGTCAACATACCAGGTCAAAAGTGACGCAGCGTGCCAGTGAATTCGTATGTGATTCACACGAATTTGAACTTGTGTAAGCTTTAGTGTGAAGTTGAAAGACGAATTATTGCTCCTGCTGGCCCTGGTCTTTAGTCGTTAACATTTAAGTTTAAGATTTAACCCCGCAGGTGTGCCTCAAAGCTTTAGATGTTTGTTAACTACCGTACTGCGGAAAAGTGATCTAACGTTAATATTTGCTTTTCTAATCTTTTTGGTGTATTTTATCGCCACTGCAACACCTGTTAAACCTTTTTGGGCTAAAAATTTATTTATGAATTTTGTTTGTTTATTTGTTTGGGATCGCGCAAAACAAACAAACACTGCAGACGTATATACGTACAGGCACTGGTAATGAGTTGATAAGATAAAAAAAAATGAAATTTACAATTGTTGGTGTAGTCATCATAAGCAAGTTTTTTTTATTTTTATTTATATTTTTGTTTTTATTTAAACTAGAGGATTATGTCAGTTTTCTTTTTGAATTGGTTAGATACAAGAAGCACTTTCGAGATGCTTCACTGCAATCTTCGTTTAGACTCCGTTCCGATTTCCTGCCTTACCCAGGATTCGGTGCGTTTCCGCACCGGTTGGAAGTCGAAAGTTTTCAAGTAATTGAATTCGAATCGCAAATTCAAAATAAAAACAATTTTTCTTTCTACTTTTAAATATTTTATTCAATTTTTTTTCCTTCGACCACCACCAACCGACCTCCTTCCGTCTTTCAAATCACGTCGCAATCATAAATCGACTCTTTAAAACCATTTGGCAAACTGCGTAGAAAACATGTTTGTATTCTGCGAAAGAAGGGATCGGCCAAAGGAAAGAACCATTGAGCTACATTCCCTGGCAATGTCTTCCTTGCGGCCATAAACCACGGCCACAACGACAAGACGGATGACCGGCATGATTTTCTCCGGCATTTCGATCGTCCCTTTCTCGTGTCTCAGCTACTTGATATAAAGCAACAAATATCTACAGATTGTTTAGTGTATTTGCGAGACGCTGCGACGACGTCGGTTTGAGTGGAGAGCCCTCACAATTAATCAAGAAAAGCGGACGGAACGCGGATCCTCGAGACCCACGAGTTTGGGTCGATGGATTTAGGCGGTGTTTTTCTCCGGTCGGCCACAAATCCTCGGGCCCACGGTGAGGGCTCTTGGTCTGTTTGTTTCTGGGTCGTATTTTGGCAGCGATCCAAGAGATGTGTGTAAGGAGGACGCTGCGTTTTCGTGTCTATATGTCTGTGCTTTGCTCGTACCCGTGAAATTGACTCGTTCTCTCCCAAATCCACTCGCTAATTTCAATTAAGGTTGGAGTTTCACATGATTTCTAAAGAGAAGTAAACCTTTTATTGGGAGGATACAGCTGTTGAATAAACACGGTAATTTACGGAAATCAATTTTGGTTTGCTCATTATACGGTATTTTCGATTGGCATTTTATTTTATAGTTACCGGTATAGTTATTTATGTGATTCTCGACTTTAGGCTATGTTGATTGAAATTTCTATTTTCCACCTCTTTGAATATTTACGAATTTACGGATTTTATCTTAACAGCATAGATTAAGCACATTTTAACAACAAACTGATAATCACAGCATATTACAGTCAGTCACGAGAAAACATAGTAAGGTTATTTGTAATGTATTCAAATGCATACCTGGCCGTAGGGCAAATAAAACAAGTTACTTGAACCAAACAGTCGGTAAACAAAGGTAAAAACAGAAAAGTTTCTCGATACTGTATTGGATTTGCAAAATTAACTAGAATTTAGTTCAGTTTTGAAAACAAAATTTAGCCTTCAGCTGTCGTGCAATAAATAAGAAGCTGACTTATTTCAGTCGAATCACAAACAAACGAGGATTATGGCTGGGTTTTAGCGAGCCGTGGATTGATGGCGTAAAATTGGCGTTGAAAGAAGCTTGATTAAAAAAAAAGAGGAAAAGAAGAGCAAGGTGTTGCTTTTATTGAATTGGCAGTGTCAATCTCTCGAGTTTCACTTAAGTACCCCAAATTTGTATTTTTTCCCCTCTTCGTTCTTTTAAGTAGATTGAAAAAAGACGAGCAGATGGCGCCAGTGCAAGGGGTGGGTGACGAAACCGAATTTCAAATGACTCATTAACGGGGCCTTTTATAGGCATCGAAAGGTCGTACGAGCACCACGTCGAAGCGTTTTAAGCGTGAGTTATGAGAGTGCAGAGGCGTCTGGTGCTGCATTTTTACACCGCACTTAACCTTTAAAAGGGAAGTCCCTCCATTATTCCTACGCTCGCTCGCCTAACTCACCAATGGGTGAAAGCGTAGATGGATGGATGGATAGTATAAAACCTAGGGATGATTACTCTACATGCTTGCTTTATCTGCACGCATTGCGGTTGATGTTGTGTCTCCGATCGCGTGTGCCAATGAATTTGCCCTTCCTGCAATTTAATGTAGCCCTTGGTTGATGAATTTGTAGTCACCTTAATGGCTGACAGTCTTTTCTTGCCTGTTGCCATTGCACTTGGGGTTTTAGCTGCTTCCATTGTGCTTTAATGCAAATGAAGGCAGACGTGAAATGATCGTCGAAAGAAGCTTGTTTAGTTGTGTGTACATATAAAATGGGGAGTTTTTCTCTTTTCTTTTAAGAAATAAATTTTGAAACTGTAAAAAATAAATAAGAGAAATGCACTCTAAATGGTTCGTAGCATGCAAGAGTGTGTTGAAAGTTTAAAGATTTTTTTTCCCTCTTTTTTTTTTTTTTTTTTTTAGTTTGCATTTATATTTATGTAATTTTTTGAGCTTTATATACATGTCAAACGATTTTCAATCGTTTCTCTTAATTCCATTTATAATTAAAGAATCCCTTATAAATTCCATAATTATTTCTTGATCGATTTTTACACTGGGTAAATCACCTTGAAAGCGACCTCGCTCCCTAGTGTGTAGAATAAGTCGTTACATCAATTTATTCCATCATTCGAGTTCCTAATGTAAGTTTGTATTATTAATGCTACTCGCTGCACAATTTTTAACCAATTCCCTTTTGACTATAAACTTAATACATTAAAGTTTTTAAAAAAAAGGGGGGGGGGAATCGTAATTTTTTTTTCATAATCATATCTGATTTTTCGTGTGAACATTAATTCTCAGAGCCGTTTTTTTAAAGGCGAAGTTCATGGACCCCTCGACGAGAAGCCCCATGAGATTAAAAAATTGGCCTTTAGGTAAATAAATCTTTTCATGTTTCTTACTGCACGAGTTTTGGCTGTGAGTTGTTTTAAAGTGATGGATAACTAAGTCTCAAGTAAAAATTTTTTTTTTTTTTTTGCAAAAAGGTTGCAGTTTTTGCTAATACTTTAAGTGACTTGCAGTCTGGAATTATTTGGAACGTTTATTTTAGGATTCGTGGTTAAGATTTTAAACCGCGAACAAATTCTTAAATAAAAAGTATACAACCCAACTCCATAAAAGTTCGCCCACCTCGTTTTTTAGCAAGGGGTATCAACAGAAAAATGCAATAAACAAAGAATAAATAATCCTATCGTTACAAAACTTTACCAAAGTAACTACAAACTATACGACAAT